>CAJUYH010001416.1:0-20698 GCA_910591685.1 Galerucella tenella | reverse complement strand
TCGATGCCATATTTGAATTCAGCCACCCGAAAAACCCTGGACGTCGAGTTTCCCTCCTTCCCCGCTAGAAATTCGGGAGAGCCCCACGGAGAAGACGTTCGAGGCCAGGGTACGGCGCACCAAGTGCTCAGAGGGACGTTTCCCACGCGAAATTCTGATTAAGTGTCCCCAAAAACCCCTTATAACGATTTTCGGTTCACCTTTTTCGATTTTGTTTGGAAAACCCTCGGAGACGATGTTCAAGCGCAGGTTGCGGTGCACCAGGTGGTGGAAATGTCGTTTTCGAAGTGAAATCGTGATTTCGCGCCTCAAAAAACACGCCTCCAATAATTTCCGGGCTGTTTTTGTCGATATTGTCAAGAAAGTTCTCGGGGATGATGTCCCACGGAGACGAGGTTCATCGGCGTTCCTGAGCCCCAGGTGTCCGGGGGGTCAATTTCAACATCATAATCGTGATCAGTGACCTCGAAAACCCCCGGGTACCCGATTTGAGCCAGTTCTGACTCTTATTTACAGAGGCCTCCCAGAAGATGCATTTTTGACTGCAGCGATGCAATTCCCGATTTGTAATGGGAACAAAGTAGGTACATTTTTTACAAATGATTTTCCGAAGCGAATGCAAAAAAACGCATTCCGATTCGTCTTTAGGGAAAAAATTTGCTTTATCCGCTCGACTACAAGGAGACGTATTGTCCACAACATCGGAGTAGCTTTTCTAAAATCAGTGTGTAATGGAAAAACAAATAAAAAAACACATTTGTCGGTGCTTTTAGCGGACAGGAACTGACCCATTGTTTAAGGAATGAATTTGCTTATAAGAAATTTACCTAGAAAAATTTCGTTCTAGTATACCAAATATAGAATTCTAGCAATATTTGTGATAATAAAAATTGTGTATGTACGTTGCAATTCACCTTCAAAATATCTCCGAAGATTAACCCAATTTTCCCTACTTCTACAGTCTGTGGGAGTTCGTGTAACGCTCGCCAATAATTCTTAGATTCATCAATTTTATACTTATATCTAGTTTAAATAGAATACGATACGAGAGGTAGACATTTTGTGCGATTGTGCGTGGTTGGCTACGGGACAACTGGTGAGTGTCAAACAAAAAAATTTATTTAAATTTAAAACCTCTAGTCTAAATAGTAATTTCTTACATGTGAAAATATTTAATTTGTTGTTTGAATTAATTTTTTTTTGCATTTCACAATTATTTTTTGAGTTTTCCAGCTTCTCAATTCTTTCAACTACTCAGTCTAATATTTTTTCCAACTTCTATACTTAAAGCTCAATGCTTCTATGTGAGTGAAATTACAAATTACACTACACCTTCACTAACTCAAGCTGACTTAGTAAGTTGTACTTTATATTTTGTTAACAGCTGCCTGAACTTGAAAGGTTTGAACCAGTATTCCAAAATTATAAGCTGAAATTATTGACGCATCTATACATCTCTATTTCTCAAATAGCTTGGATAATTTTTTCAAATACTTATCTATGATCAATTTAATGAAATTTTTTCCAGCTTATTTGTTTGTTACAATAGAGAAAAGATTAGATTTTTCAAATGTTTGCTGGTGATGGCAAAGATTACAGAATAAAAATAGAAGATGTTTCACTCCAGGGCGGTTTGATTCAAGTTGCTGTCCCAAACGGACGCCGCTCTCATAAATTATGTTTACGACTCGCTTTTGGATAGATATCAGAGAAGTTCGAAAAGCTTATTTTATTTCAAGCTATACAGGGGTAATTAGAGAAATATATATTCAAATTAACAGGATTCTTTATCACAAAGGTTTCTTTTTAAATGTTAATTATTTCGAAAAATGTTTGGGATATGAATTTGAAAAGGTAAGTAAAAAATAAACTTGAATTTTTAAAATGAATCAATTCACAGTTTTTATCCAGCATCTTAGTAATTTTGTGATACTTATTGATAATCTAGCAGATATTTATTACAAATTCAATTAAATATACTCATTAGCCACTAGAATAATAGGGCCACTAAATCTTAAATTTTGATCTTTAAATAACGCGTATTTTTTGGATTGACAAGGTTAAAACAGTAAAAAGAAGCAGCTGCATGATACCTTTATTAACAAATTTAATAAATGTTGTAAAATACTAAGTTTGAAGTTTGGTTTATGTGTTAAATTTAATCTATTGTCTTTCAAATCTCTCAATATACATTTGAGAGTTAAATATATACGGACTCTGGTATAGAGACTTGCATAATATTTGAAAGGAAATTGATTACATTGATGATGAAAAGAAAATTTAGTAAATTCGTTCAAAAGGAACTGACCAATTCCACTTTGGTTAGCTATAGAATTGAATTTTTGTGTTTTGTTGCTTAATGGACTAGTTTATATAATTTATCCCTATTATAAAAATAAATTCGTGATTTTGTATTAGCAAATATTACAAAATATTTAGTGTTTAAGCTATTAAGCAATTAAAGAGAAAAATATTAATATAATTTTTTGCTCATTTCAACAATTAATTAATAAATTTAAAAAATCTATACAACATAAATATAATGTTTGAACAACCAATAAACACCGTTCTAAAATAACAGCGCTCGACGGGCGACGTCCCGTATAATATGCCAAATTAAATGCAAGTAAGGACGTAGCGACGTACTGTACCATCCAAGTCACCAGACAGTCACCAGCGGCATCGGTGCTTTAGGCGATAAATTCGAACGAGTGAAACATCTTATATTTTTATTCTGTAATCTTTGGTCATATTAAGTTCCATTAACAGCCAGTATTTCATTTTCAAATAAATAGTAAAAAATGCATGACTTTTATCATATTTACGTCAGAATAACCGTTTTTATTTCAAATAACTCAATTAAAGCAATGATAGAATCATAATATGAACCATATCCAACTAAATACTTTCATAATTATTAAGATTTATTTTGTGCTTGTGAATTAATCTTCAAATTATTCAAATCGGGCTTTCCGTTTAGAAATTAAGATGTGTATGGAAATGGTAATAGTAAGAAAAAGGCCGCGATGTTAACTCATAGCCCTAAGTTAGTTTATTAGTTAGGTAAACTTTATTTCAAGATATTTCGTTTTAACTTAACATTAGCACCATTGATTCAAGAGAAAAACGCATATACCAGATAGTCGTTAATCCGATAACAATAGCACAGTATCGTTCGTACTCATTTCATCGAAAAAATAATTCCATATGGTATGATTATATTTCTACTGAAATTTTTGGTTGGTGGAATAATATTTTGTTTCAATATCTAAATATTACCGACTACGGATCTATTACTGTGCACTGCTCTATGAAAGATTTATAAACGGATTATTCAATCATTCAGACCAGATACCGATTCAACAAAATATTGTGGAATATACTTTACCTACTCATTTCATTTTCAATACTATAGAAATAATTGAATAGTGGTTTTCATCTTCAATTATATTGCTCATTATTTAAGTTTGATTCATCGATTGAAGTCGGGGCGGGTGGCCAGTAATTCGTGCTACAAACAACTACACACGGAAAACTTTCTCCCTACGATCATATAGGAAAGTGACATATATCGCACTATTTGGCCTTTATTCATACGCGTACGGAAACAGTATATTACATAACGTGTGCGGAAAGTGACATTTTTCACACGAGTGGGGAATATTGTAGCACGAGGCATGAGCCGAGTGCGACAATCATACGAGTGTGAAAAATCAGTTTCGCACGAGTAATGTACAGTATTTTTCCTACGATCACGTGATAATTTCACCAAATAATGTGTAATCAACATCTGACATATTGATACACAAAATGTTAAAATTAAAGTCAACATAATTGATTTCAAAATTAACAATAACTATCATTAGTGACAAAAATTCAAGTAGTTTAACTTTATAATATAGGTAGGTTATTACAATTATTAATTGGTTGGATAATTATAGGAATTGAAAGTGAAATTATTATTGTTCATCATACTTCATACATACTTATCATGAATACCTTTCAAGATGATTACATTTTCCTGATATTATAACAGGTGATTTGGATTAGTTGGTAACCCATCCGACTTCTGACGAAGAGTACGCGGGTTCGATCCTCGACCGCGCACAAAATTTTTTTAATCAAGAAAATGACAAAAATACCACTTTTCAAATAGATCGCTTTGAATTTAGATATTACATAGGTAAATCTAATTAAAAATTATATATTTGACAGCTTGCCAGTGGTCAATCTTAATAAAAATTCATCTGACAGCTTTTTTATCCGTACACGTAAGGATAAGTTTTTTTTCCGTACGCGTAAGAATAAAGGCCACTTTCCATAGAACTAGACAGTGCGATATATGATGTCACTTTCCTATGTGATCGTAGGAAATAGTATATTACGTAACGTGTGCGGAAAGTGACATTTTTCACACGAGTGGGAAGTATTGTCTCACGAGCGCAGCCGAGTGAGACAATCCCACGAGTGTGAAAAATCACTTTCGCACAAGTTATGTACACTATTTTTCCTACGACCACGCGATATACTTTTACCAAATTAGGCATGTATAATCTTGCTTTTTTATGTAGATGTGAGAGGTTTTACATATGTGTATTTTTAAATACTTTATATGGTTTTGATTACTTACCTTTGAAATTGGCCCAGAAAATTGTGATTTTTATGCAATGGAAAAAAGTACCTTTATAAAAAAGTTAGAATTAATATTCAACTTGTTGCCTACCTGTAGGAGATTGAAAGTATTAACTAGCTATTTTAAGGATTCATTGTTCAAATAATTGAAAACGGATATTTATTGTTTTAATAACATGAAAGTCCAATAAATGTCGATATAAACACATTTTATTTTGGAGAATAAATAAACTGTTGTGTATATTTCCTTAGCGCTTATTAGTATCTTGGACAAGAACCATAAGCTACAACAGTGGGATGGCCGAGCGGTCTAGGCATCCGTGGGCTCGATTATTGACAAGCAGTAGGGTGGTTCGAGTCCGGGCTCGGTATTTTTTTTTTAATTTTAAATGAAATAAATAGATTATATTATATTATTATATGGACAAATCAACTTAGGAAATAAGCATTTCACATATACATATTAATTTGCGGAGTAAAAAGACTAGCATTTCAACATTCAATTTGACAGCTTTTTTATCCGCACACGTACGGATAAGATTTTTTTCCGTACGCGTATGAATAAAGGTCACTTTCCATAGAACTAGTCAGTGCGATATATGTCACTTTGCTATGTGGTCGTAGGAAAAAAACTTATCCGTACGTGAACGGATAAAATAGCTGTCAAATTGAATGTTGAAATGCTAGTCTATATACCCCGCAAATTTATGTATATTATGTCAAATGCGTATTTCCTAACTTGATTTGTCCATATAAGTACTATTATGAAATCAAACAATTTTATTTTGTTAAATTATATTTAAACTTAAAGTTGTGATTCAGTGCTCATTATACCTCCATTCGTTTGAAGAAGCTAGTGTGTTAGCGAAACGCGTCACAACTTTAAGGTTAAATATAATGTAGATTTAACAAAATAAAATTGTTTGATTTCATAATTTACTATGGATCTACATCAAGTAAAAGCCTCATCTATTCAATTTTTCAATAAGTACTATTATTAAGATTGACCACTGTCAAGCTGTCAAATATATAATTTTTAATTAGATTTACCTATGTAATATCCAACGTAATATCTAAATTTGAAGCGATTTATTTGAAATGTGAAATTTTTTCCATTTGTATATTTTCTGGTCGGTCTTAAAAAAAATTTAGAACGTGGATCGAACCCGCGTACCCTGCGTAGAAGTCCGATGCTGCACCAACTAATCCAAACCATCATATTATTTATGATGGTCGGAAAATGTAATCACCTTGAAAGGTATTTATCATATATAAAATGCAGCAAAATAATAATTTCAATTTCAATTCCTATAATTATCCAACCAATTAATAATTATAATAACCTTCCTATAACTACTTGAATGTTTGTTACTAATGATAGTTATTGTTACTTTTGAAATCTCTTATGTTAACTTTAATTGTAACATTTTGTGTATTAATATGACAGATGTTGATACACATTATTTGGTGAAATCATCACGTGATCGCAGGAAAAATACTGTACATTACTCGTGCAAAAGTGATTTTTCACACTCGTGTTTTTGTCGCACTCGGCTTATGCATCGTGCTACAATATTTCCCACTTGTGTGAAAAATGTCACTTTCCGCACAAGTTATATAATATACTAAAAAGATGTCTTCGAGAAAACTGGAAATTATTTTTGAAGTTTGTATGTTCACCAAGGAGGCGCGTTTAAATGGAGACCGAGCTATTTAACCCCTCACTATTAAAATGACAGATGTGTGTCCTTACCGGGAAGGGAAAATGGTCTGTGGGGAAAATTATTGGATTTATCGCTTCCCGGCCAACTGACAGATCAAAGTGTATCTATGTATAAAAATATCAGGAAATAAGAAATAGAAAACTAAAAAAAATAAACCAGGTCCAAACTGGGTTTCGAACCTAGGACCTCTGGGTTGTGAGCTCAGTATGCTATCTACCGGGCTAATCTATTCACATCCAGTCACATCTAATAGAAGGTTAAAGGCTGCATTGACGCATGCGCACCTCAACATACGGGGGTCCTCCTCTCATACGACATCTGTCATTTTAATAGTGGGGGGTTAAATAACTCGATTTAAACTCCATTTAAACGCTCCTGTTTATAGTACAGCTTCGAAAAAAAAAGATGTCTTCGAGAGAAAGCTGGAAGTTATTTTTGAAGTTTGTATGTTCACCAAGAGGGGCGTAATTTGATTTAAGAAAATAAACAAGGCAAGAGGAGAAAGGGGATGCTCATTAATCCAGTTCTGGACATCAACCAACTTTTGCAAGTGAAAAATTCTTCAGGGTATCTAATCAGTATTCACTAAGAAGTGAGGACTCCTCATTTCTTAGTAAATAGACCTGAATACCTTTGTGGGGGCCTGCACCCTTTTGCGGAATCAGCCCCAAGGTAATATTGGAAGAAATAGGTGAAGCCGAGAAAAAGAGAAGATCTGTCCAATGGAAAGATCTAGTAGGGCTCATACAATCAAAGACTCTTCTGGGTGATTAAAACCTGTTGAGATCAAATGAATGCATAAGTCAAAGTAAAACTGGTATCCTAACGGGTTATTGTCGCCTGAATGCGCACCTGAGAAGGCTCAAAATAGTGAACGAAGAAGAATGCAGATTTTGTGGCATGGAAGAAGAAACCTCCATCCACATACTTTCCAACTGCACAGAACTTCAGAATCCTAGAGCACAGCACCTGGGAGATTACTGGATAGAAGAGGAACATTTACCTAAGTCGAAGCCTGCAGACATCCTGAAATTCCTTCGGAAAATAGGACTAAAGGAGCTACTGGTTTCTGAGACTCTCCTCAGAAACTTAGTACCTAGAAGTAAGGGGGCACAATAGATCTTTTAGGTCTCAGTGAATGTCACCCCAAAATACATACATACATACATACATACATAGTGAATAGACAACCAGCAAAATAAAAAATATTAGGGCATTTCTACAAGTTTTTATGGTTAGCAAGATTTTCTCTGTTAAACCAGATTATCTGCACTGTTTTTTTGGCGTGGGAGTTTTTTTATAACAGCCAACCCCTATTTGGTTAGATATACTTAAAATTAAAACATCGAATATAAACAGACTTTTTCTCTTTCTTTCTCTTATCCTTATGCCTTCTCAGGCGTCGGATTGGAGTTCTTCCTGAACCCATGTTTTCCATTCTTTTCTGTCCCTGGCTAATGCCCTCATCTCTCCTAATGACTTTCCTTGGTTCTTTCCAATTTCTTCAATCTGGTCTATCCATTTCCTCCTGGGCCTTCCTCTTTGTTTTTTTCTCGATATTCCCATTTCCATTACTTTTCTCGCTATTCTATCTTGCTTCATTCTTACTAGGTGGCCAAACCACTTCAATTGTTTCTTTTTGATATTTGATATTATTGGGTCTTGATTAGTTATGCTTCTGATTCCTTCGTTCCTTACTCTATCCCATTTCGTTTTTCCTGCTATTCTCCGCAAATATTTCATTTCCATTGCATTTTTTTGATTCTTGCTTTTTCTGCAGTACATACTTCTCACTGGCATAAGTTATAGTTGGTACTGTAATTTTGTTGTACATTTCCATCTTTGTATCCATATCAATGTATTTAGTAATGTTCGATTTAAGGAATAATATAATCTTGTTGATTTATTTGCTCTGTTATTAAGTTCTGCGTCTATTTTTACATCTTCTGTTAAAATACTTCCTAGGTAGTTATAGGTTGTTACTCTTTCTAAAGTTTTGTGATTACATTTCAATTCCTTGTAATTATTCCCCTGTTTTTATTTACTATCATTACTTTGGTTTTCTCTGTATTTATTGTCATTTTCATCTTTTCTATTACTCTTGCTAATGAGTTAATTAGTTTCTGCATTTTATTTCTCGATTTTGATATGAGTACGATATCGTCTGCGTAAAGTAGGTTACTTAGTCTGACCGGTAGCATGTTCCTGTACCCTATTATCGTGTCGAGATTTCCTCCTTGTCTTTTCATTTCCTTCACTATTTTGTCCATAATAATAACAGACAACAGTGGGCTTAAGCTATCACCTTGTTTTATACCTTTTTTCATTGAAAACTCTTCCGATCTTTGACCTCCTATCCGCACTCTTAATCTGACAGTCTCGTATGTGCTTTTAATTATATTAATTAGAGCTTTCGGTACTTCTAAGTCTTCCAATACCTCCCAAATTTTTTCTCTTTCTACTGTATCAAAAGCTACTGTATCAAAAGCCATTCTTTTCCTTTTTCTCCTAACCATTTTATCATCTCTGGCGCTACTTCATCCTCCCCACTGGCTTTTCCTATTTTAACTTTCTTTATAGCATCTTCCATATCTTCTCTTTGGAGTGTATGGTATTCATGTTCGTTCCCTTCCTCTTCAACTATATTTGATGTTTTCTTCTTCAAACTGTCACTAAATGTTTTTTCATAGTGTTCTTTCCAAGTCTTTAATATTTGATTTATTTCGGTCTCCAATTCGTTATTTTCATTTTTTATTGCTCCTATGCATTTTCCTTCATTTCCTCGTAATATTTTTATTGCTGTCCAAAATTTTCTATTATCTGATGCATGTATCTTTGACACCTCTCTTCCAAATTCTTCCCAGGAATTCCTTTTCGCTTTCTTAACCGCTTCCTTGACTTTGTTTCTTTTCCCGTTATATATTTCCTTATCATCTTGTGTTTTTGTTTGAAGGTATTTTTTCCAAGCAATTTTCTTTTTACTAATGTTTGTATTTTCTTGTCCCACCACTTAGTCCTTCTTAAATGTTTGTTGAACTTAATTCTCCCATATATATCCTCCGCTTTTCCAAGTATTATTTGTTTAAATACTCTCCACCGTTTCTCGAGTGTCCATTCATTATTTTCATTCATCATTTTTCCGAATTCCCTATCTGTTTCTTTCTGATATTTAGATTTTTTCTCTGTGTTTCTTAACTTACTTATTGCAATTCTACTGAATCTTACTTCTTCTTAATTTCCTATTTTTGCTCCATACTCCGCTATTACTAATCTGTGGTTTGTTCCCAGCTCAGCCTCTTTTTTTGTCTCTATTTTTTTCACCATATTTGATAGGTTTTATGTATAAACTATGTAATCGATTAAACTTTTTGCATTTCTTTCTTCCGCTACAAATGTATATTTATCCTCTAGTTTTTGTTTCCACATCGTATTACCTATTATTAAATCGTTACTTTGACAAAAACCTATCATCTTACGGCCATTTCTGTTCATTGTTTCCTCTTCATAAGCTCCCATACAACCCATTCCTCTATTGTAATCTTCACCAACTCTTGCGTTCCAATCCCCCATAATGATTATGTTTTCATTTTGCTCTCTTATATCATCCACTACTTCCTGTAAAATTCCTGTAAAATTGTGAAACCTCTTCCTCCCCTGCAGACTTTTTCAAAAAGGTTATAATTTTTTTCTGATGCCCCTGAGTTTTGTAAAATATGGCTATTAATTTCTTCCAATTCAATTACGCCCTCTAGCGGTAGATATACAATTTAAAAAACGATTTCCAGGTCTTTCTTGAGGCTACTATTATAATAAACTTTTTTTGTGCTGCAGCTGCACTGTAAAAGCCCAATTGTTTGTTTTTTTGTTAGAGAATTCGAATATCGACATTCATCGAATATTATCACATCTAGAAACAATAAAGTTATGATAGAATCCAATTCCCCACCCAAACGAGCCGCTTATGATTATATTCATGTAAATTAATGGGGCACATTTCAGGGAATGTATGTACAGAATGATATCATTGAACAGAAATCATTTGAGAAGTTATTTGAATAAAATCGATGTTGAAGCGCAATTTTTGTAGAGTTCCAGCTCCCTTAAAAAGCATTTTTGAATAATTTACGTTAAATCGACATAAAATGAGCTTCATACTTTCTTCTTCCAATAGCGTTCATTTTGTATGTACAACTTCTCGTGCGACACTTTATTTTTGAAACTATTTTTAACATTTTGAAACACGCAATGACGCAAAAGTGAAGTAATCCTTGTAATATGAATTATGTTTAGTGATTTTAACAATTCCTATTACCATTTGAATCATACTCCTCCACATAGGTACACACTCAAATTATTATAAAAATGACCAATCTTTTTTTTGGAACATCGTTCTAGAATTTTTTTTTATATAGTATCTCCAAAATGAGTAAGGTAGCTGCAATTGGTATTGACCTTGGTACTACGTACTCCTGCGTTGGTGTTTGGCAGCACGGAAAAGTGGAAATTATAGCTAATGATCAAGGAAATAGGACCACCCCAAGCTACGTGGCTTTCACCGACAGCGAAAGACTTATTGGAGATGCCGCAAAAAATCAAGTAAGTTATTTATCATCACACGAATTATTTTAATTGAAGTCTACATTTCGTTTTTATTGTTTCACTTTGTATATACTGCACTTTTATTTATCTAAATGAAATTTTGAATAAAACCAACTTGTTACATGTTACCTAATACCATATGCTCGAAGAATTATTTATACTTATAGTCTTTTTCTTCCATTTTTGGAGATACCAGTTACCTTTTATAAAAACGAACTCATTTATTCCATGCTGTTTATTTTTACAACCTTTTATACGTACAAGATGTTTGAATGGAAAAGTTTTGTTTTCAACTTTTTCTGGGCAATCCGCCTATATATTCTATACAGGGTGAAACACGACCAACGGGATGGAGGTTTATAGCGAAACGGTGAAAGTTTTAAAATGTTTTTCACTTTAGTAGTTTGAACATTCCTACAGGCTACATTTTGGAATTATTTTGAAATATACAGGATGTTCCAATAAAGTGTGGCGTATCAAAGTTATATTTTTTCTCATGGGACAGCCTATATTTTATTGCATTTTCTGATTGTCCCTAAAAAATAAAGTACTCCTTTACGGTGGTTCTCTATTCCTAAATACAGAGAATACAGAGGGTTCCGAGTTATCCTGACTTTTAGAAAACTGTGAACATTTCGAAAAAAATTAATTTAATAACTCATTGATATAACAAGTTCTATACTCTATTTCTTAATGTCTGACAGCACAGTAGCCTCATTGAATATTCAAATAAAAATTTATCTTTTACAGAGTGATCCTAAGAATTTTACAAGTAAATACTTAAATTCTAATGCAAAACAAGTAGGTGTCTGTATTGGTTATCTATACATCCCTGTTTCGGCTCAAAATACAATATGGTAATAAAACTGAACAATGCCAGATAAACAATAAATATTGCGGCAGTGGCGGAGATTACGATATTAGTTTATTCTGCTTATTTAATTAGATTCGGTCGACATTACAGTTGAAATAAAATTCATTCGTTCAGGCCTATTAACAAAAAACATTTTAATTTTTATTAAATTAAATTAATTAAAGAAAATATAGTTTAATTTTCATAATTCAAATTTATTAACAATGAATTAATGTATGTCAAGTAAAGTAAACATACCATTTATAGGAAATATTAAATTCAATCTTCGCTGGCCATACAAGAATCATCCGAAGACTCGTCGAGAGAGATCACTATAGCTTGTTCCATGAGGTTATCTGAAACCCACATTTTCTCTTCCTCTTTAATTACATGATTCACAGCATCTCTCCAGTTCTCTTCAGTTATTGTTGTCAATGAGTACTTCATTAGTTCACGAACATCTTTCATTTCAAATGTTTTATTATGTCTAGCTACATAACCTTTCATTTGGGCCCATATTAACTCTATCGCATTTAATTCACAATGGTATGGCGGCAAACGAAGCACTGTTATCCCACGATTCTTGGCTATTTCATCAATAAAAAACTTTTTGAATTGTAGCTTGTGATCTGAAGCAACCTTTAAAAGTTCTTTTGTCAACATATCATCTTCAAATGGTATATCTTTTACGATTAACCAGTTTCTAATATTACCAAGAGGTAGATGGAAGATTTTCTGTTAATCGCGAATGATAAGTGGCATTGTCCATAACGATTACAGCATTATTTGGAATTAATTCGACCATTTGTGTGAAATACTCTTCAAAAACATCTGCAGTCATTTCTTCATGATAGTCTTTGGTTGATGTTGACTGAAACTCCAGTAAACCACCTTCAACGAACCCTTGATTGCATCCAATATGCGTTATTATTAGTCGGCGACCTTTAACGATAGGAGTTTTCAGTCCAGTAGATAAACCTTCTATGAAAGATCGGGTATAAAATTAAATAGTATATAAATTCATTAGATGAACGGTGACGCTTATGGTTTACTACCTGACTAGCATCTGTGACCTTTTCGCGTGCTGTCAGACAATAAGAAACAGACTTATAGCAAATTTTCTCTTCAAAAGCTGGACATTCGTCGAATGTATTCCACCATTGAGTAGGTACTGAACATCACTCTACAGGGTGTTCAGAATTTTCAGTTTCATCATTAGATCATTCAATGTGTGTAATATAGGGCTTATTTTGAATGTATTTCAATGTATTTTGATAATTCACCAGATATTATTCAAAAAATGTCCTCTTTCGAATGAAATAATCGATTTTAATACATCTGCAAGTCTCTCTAAATTTTATACTGAATATCTTGACATAGCTGCTGTAAAAAAAAACAGTGAAGCTGCTAATAAATATGCACACTTGTAGTACAGGAAATGAAGCTCAAAAAAAGGTAAAACCTCGCAATTTTTTCGTCCAGCATGGATTGACTTGAAATTTTAACAGGAGGTAGGTGATAGCCGAAGGTTCAAAATCTATATCGAACTAAAGGGCGCTAAATGGTTTTTAGGGGTGAAAACTACCCTTATTTGTCAAAAATCATAAAATAACATTTTAAACCTGAAAATGGGTAAGATTTGGTTTGGATAAGTTGAATAATGAATAGCATTATAAATTTTAAGATAGGTGAAAATTGCTTTGAATTAGTAAAATGATGAATTTGTTACATTTCAAAATACAATTTTTATACTTTTTCAACCCTTAAAAATCAACTGTTATATGTAAAAAAAATTTTTTTGACAAGAGAAAAATAATTAATGCTAATAGGGATTTGCTCAATAATTCAGTTGTAAAAAAATGTGTCATGTGCATTAAGTAACTTTTCATCCTTTAAAAACTACCCTTCACAACATTGCAATTTTTATAAACTATTGTAATAGATATAAATTGAATTGGAATTTTTCGAAAAAAAAATCTATTGGTTTTTTTAAAGTATTTCCTTCATTTTTGATGATAAAAAGTTTATTCAAAAACGATTTTGTAGGGTTTTCCAAGAACTACAAGGATCTGTAAGTTAAATCTCTTTAGACCCTTTCGTTTTCAAATGGGGTGAGTTTAAAGGGCTAAAAAAGGTGGTGCTCGTGCGTAAATAGACGTTTTAAACGGCTATATCTCGTCAAATATTAACTGTACAAAAAATTCACAGGAAAATTTTTGTCATAAAAAAAGCTACAATTTCGTTTTTTAACTTTGCTTGTACCTCTAATATTTTCGGAGTTATTTTGAAAGAAAGTGTAAAAAATACAAAATTATGAAAAATAACTTTTTACTTTAAGCCATAATTTTTCGAAAACTATGAATTTTAAATTGGTTAAACTTCTTGGACATATTAACCATACATCTACAAAGAGAATGGCACAAGGGTAAAGATCAATTTTAATTAGGGGGGTAGTTAGGGAGTTGTTTTCACCGATTTTTTTGTATAAAAAATTCAGTACTGACATTATTTTTGTCATAATTCTCTCAATTTTGATGCTTCAGACCTTTTTTTTTAAAAGAAAGGTCCAATTATGCTCTTTGAAAAAGATTCTGAGCTTTCTACGAAAAATGCATCATTTTTCCGGTATATGACTTTGAATCTATAACATTTTGCATTTGGGAAAAAAAGCTAATCATTGATGGGCCATATCTCGGTTCCTATTGGTTTTAGAAAAATTATAAAAAAGGACTTCGCTTGTTTTCTTAAAAGCTACAATTTTGCTCTCTACAGTTTTTTTGATAAAATGCATAATTTTTGAGTTATCCGCAAAAAAACATCAAAAACGTCGATTTTCTCCTCTAAAAAGCGTTACTCTCAATCGCGAATAACTTAGAGAATATTGATTTTCCAAAAAAATGTATGGACCATTTTTTGCTTAGAATCACTTTTTCAATCGATTCCTGTGGTTAAAATGTAATAAAAAATTTCCTCTCCCGAGATGGGGTGGCAACCACCCCCAAGGCTTTAGCGCCCTTCGGTTCGATATAGATTATGATCCTTGGGCTATCACCTACCTTCTGTTAAAATTTCAAGTCAATCCATGCTGGACGAAAAAATTGCCAGGTGAAATGCTTCATTCCCTGTACTTTTGTAGTTGATGAGGTAGATGCTCAAAATGCTTGCCATCTAGTGCAATGCAACACGTGATTCTAGCTTCTAGCTGTTGATTTACTTACATTATCGAACATATCGGGTGTTATAGACGCGAAAGAGTTCGAAATACATAGGAAATATTTTTAATATAACCCCATTTGGAGAATAATAAAGATAAGAGTAGGAATAAAATATAGGGTATACCATAAGAAAAAATATAACTTTGATACGCCACACTTTATTGGAACATCCTGTATATTTCAAAATAATTTTAAAATGTAGCCTATACCAATGTACAACTTACTGAAGTGAGAAACATTTTAAAACTTTCACTGCTTCGTGATTCACCCTGTATATTCCAATCAATAACTTGGAAGAGGATGGAATTTGAAGAAAAAATAAATTGAATAGATAACAAAGAACTGTAGTCGGAACATTAAAAATTGTATCCCTACATCTCATGAACACACTGACCTTTTGCCAAAAATATCCCCTTGTTTCCATACTTAACGCACGTACTGTATGTTATTATTTTGTATTAGGTAGCAATGAATGCCAAAAATACCGTTTTCGATGCCAAACGTCTAATCGGCAGAAAGTTCGACGATCCCAAAATCCAAGACGACATGAAACATTGGCCGTTCCAAGTCATCAACGATTGCGGCAAACCCAAAATCCAAGTCGAATATAAAGGAGAAATCAAAAGGTTCGCCCCGGAAGAGATCAGTTCCATGGTGCTTACTAAAATGAGAGAGATTGCTGAAACTTACCTTGGAGGTGAGTAATCAATCCAAGATATTTTTTTTAAAATAAGAAAAGTTTTCTCTTTCAAGGCAAAGTAACAGACGCAGTGGTTACAGTACCAGCATACTTCAACGATTCCCAAAGACAAGCTACTAAAGATGCAGGTGCTATTGCCGGACTCAACGTTTTGAGAATAATTAATGAACCCACTGCTGCCGCATTGGCTTACGGGCTGGATAAGAGTTTGAAGGGAGAGAAAAATGTGCTTATCTTCGATTTGGGCGGTGGTACTTTCGACGTGTCTATCTTGGCGATTGATGAAGGTTCCTTGTTCGAAGTAAAATCTACTGCTGGAGATACACATTTGGGTAAGTGGAAGAAAGTATTTTAAAAATAAACAGTCTAACTAGATAAAGTCATTGATACGATTATTGTGTACATTGAGAAAAAGTCTATTAGCGTGAGATCAGGTTATTGCACTAGACATTCTAACAATTCTTATTATTTTCTAGGTATGTTACCTGAAAGTCAACATATGAGTTTTCATTCGATTACTTTTCTCGTTCAGGTTTTTTGTTATTTCGCGAGGGCCCGTTTGATCATGATTAAAAAAAATCTTTTGACATCTCATCCATTTCTTCGGAATAGTTTGAGTTTAAATATCACCTTGAATGTAGAAAACGACCGGTTCAGGCGAGTAGTACAAACTCCAATAAAACACAAGTATGTAGTGGTGTACCCAAGCTTCAGTTTTAAGGGGAATCTATCGGCAGCGATTTGACAAAATATCGAAGTATTTTTGGCAAAGAATTTTGAGGTAATGGATGTATTGAAAATTAAGGAAAAAATATATCATGTAGATTAATGTTGAACTTAGAGTTCTCATCGAATAAAAACTTTGAAATTCTAACCAAATTTTGTTGAAAAAAATACGAATCATGAGGTAATTACACATATTAAGCAAAGTTTGAGCCCTTGTAAAGAATTAAGTATGGATTAAATGGAAAAACTAATTGATAAGAAGTCTAATTTGAAGCTTTATGAATACTATATAAAAATCTCAGAATCCTCAAATTACTTATGACCGTACAATTCCTTATTCAAATTCGGTTGCTACCACTAAAATATCGGATAAAAATCCATCTCTCGCTTTTCTATCCTTCTATGACTGACATTGTCTCTCTGCTTCGGTAGTCGCGTGCCGTTCCATTGTTGATACAACGCACGCCGGTCTCCCAGTTCAGTACTTACCAAGCTTATAGAGTAGTACGTTAACCAAAATCCGCTGGACCGCTTGGCTACCTACATGTAGCGGAGCTTTCATATTTCTAATAAAATTTTCGTTATGTGAACTTAAACGAGAGGACGTAGGGAAACAAAAAAATATACAAAGCATAATTGTGCAAGGTCGAATTTGGTAGATGACCCTTAAGTCCAATTCTTTTTTTGATATGAATCCACGATGTCACACTAGTATAAAGAATTCTTGTAATATTGTCGTATTTAATAAAGCGCGTTACCAGATATCGAAGAGTGATAATTATTCTGAAAAATATTTTTAAAGCGTTATAATAATTATTATTCTCCGATATCTATTGACACTAATAGTATAACCTGGATAAGTTCAGATATAGGCGTTTTCGGAAACTTACTCCGGCTCACTAACTCGATCCAGAGGGGTCACGTGATGAATCACTCCGATCACCTACCCGGGAACTGTAGTTTACGAACTGATAGGTTCCGTTTTTGATCTGACAGCTAACGTCATAACAAAAAATACATCTCTTCTTCAACTTCGTCATCATCTTCAAAAAATAATCAAATTCCAACGCTGTTAATGTAGCAAGGCCCCTTTTCATGTTTGATAACAGCAATATATTTCGTAACCACCAAAAGAATTAGGTTATGTTATATAACCCTTCAGCACAGAGTACCTGTGCCTTCAGTAATGCGCATGCGGTGCCTATAGCGTCTCTACCGACCTACCTCTCAGGGTGGGTTACGAAAAATGAACCTGGGTCAGTCATCCAGTCAACAACTTGGAAGTTTCCGAACACAGGTAGGCAACTCGGCTTAGGTAAACGAACGTGCAGTTTAGGGATCGTGTCAACCCGAGTACGTTTCCGAAAACGCCTTATGACAACTCTATATTCTGCAATTGTAAAGATCTCGTTACTATTGAGACAAGATCTAACCCGAATGGGGAAACTCACAAGGGTGCTCCACAATTCTTAAACTAAACACAGAGTGGATGAGATTTACAAATTCGATCCAGATTCCTGGTTTTAATATTGTCAACGCCCTCAAATAGTTTGTACTTACAGTGTGTTGAAGCCAAATAAAATGGATATATTGAAGCACAAAGTAGATCAATACACGTTCAAATTATAAAATCAACGTGAAAATATGATTATAATATTAAGTACCAAGTGTCGAAAGCGTTTCTTTATTCACGAGTTTTTTCTACGCTCGCAGGAAAAAAATACAATTACATTATAGTAGTTCAATTATATTCACACGATGACTGACGTGTCATTAAAAAATCAAATGACACAGAACTACAAAATTATCACGGAAAATTTAACATAAATTATATGAGATACTGTTAATGTGACGTTTAAGAATCAAAAGATAAACGAGGTGTGACTTTTCGCACTTTAAACACTAGTGTTTGAATTGACGTTTTGCGAATGTCAAGCCCATGTTTTGGATGCGGTTTTAGTGTCGGAAGTAGAAAATAGTTATTTATGATACAAGTGCGTGAAGTTATACTTTATTGCAACGAGTGAGCCAAAGTACTTCACGCACAAGTGTCAACAAAACTTCATCTACGACCGCATAAAGAAAAAAAAGGGAAATATGCTCTGAAGGGGTTAAAAAGCATGAAAATAAATTTTCTATAAACAAATATAAATGTTACCGTGAAAGACCGAAGTCTGGTGAATGTCGAGATAAATGCACCGGCGATTGTCGACATTCGCAGGATGCACTATGGTGTATGTTAAAAAGATTTTTTTTTTGGAAATAAAAACAAAAAAAATTCATAGGTCTTTATTTATTAAAATAATATGGGAAAAGGACTTTGTTGAACTCAAAACAAACAGTAGAACAAAAAAATATAAAATGAAATATAAAAAATAAGAAACAATATATCTTATTTATTGCAACAACTTAAACTACCGTGGCACTTCGAATTGCACAAAAGTTCCTTGCTTTTACAGCTGCATTTAGTCGTGGAACACTTCCTTTTGCAGTTATAACGTGTATAGCCTTGCACTCCACTTTTTGAATTAGCAGAAGCTGCTTCTCTTAGCGACATTTCTTTTGTTGAAACTTCGTACATGGGAAGTAACTTTTCTTTACAAATTACGAACTGATTACGGGTGAAAAGCTGCTTCAAGGTACCATTTTTGTTAGCTAATCTATAAAAGTCTGAATCCTTCATTCCAACAACAACCGCTAACACATTTCGAGGGTCTGTACGACTACGGTCGACATCAGGGACTTGAATTCTTAGGGTATCACCAATTTGGGCAGGAGGAAACTTTTTTTTGAGGTTCGCAACATTTTTGTTGCTTGATGTGGAAGATTCTCTTTTACAGCTACTCTTTTCAAAGAAATTAGATCGTGTTGTTCAGTCAGTGCTTGGGATGAAGATGTCTAAAAACTTGTGGCGACCTGCAGTGTCCGAGTTTCACCGGACCTCATTTGTGTTTGTCGACATATACCAGTGAAAGTCCGAATGTATAATAGAATTAAGAAATGTTCGGACTTTCACCAAGGCATTTGACATTTGTCGACATCCACCGGCGAATGTTGACATTCACTACTTTCGGTCTTTCACGGTAACATATACACAACGAGTTCTAATTTCAGCTGGTGCGCAATCCGAAGGTTGCAACTCGAGGTTCCTCAATTTAAAATAAGTTTAAATAAAATTTTACATATAACAGAAAATCTTTTTTTCTACGACCGTGCGTTCTAACCCATTTTCCCGTACGCATATTAGTTTTGAAAGTCTCACTTTCCCGCACTAGTGCGGGGAAGTAAAATTATGCAAATTTTGACCTTACTAGATAGTTTTTCACTTCGTGTTTTATAACTATTGTTACAACAGGTAAATAAGTATTTGCTAAATATATCAAATGAAATTCTTTCATCTACAAATGACTTAAAACCGTTGCCGTCACCGTCACCGTGATCGTCATCTTTATGCGATCTGCAACCGATGCTATCCTCATCGACGTCATCTACTTACCAGTTAACACCAAATAACTCCACTGGACTGGCAATTTTGAGTAATTTACAGAACGAAACAAATTGTGTTTTTAATATTAATATTTATAATAATTTGTAGTTTTTAGTTAAAGCTTTGTATATGTATGTTGAAATGAAATAATTTTTGAAAAATGGGTTGATATTTATTTTTTGCATATACGGTCGTAGAAAAGATAATGTTCCTAACTCATGCGTAAAATGTCTTTCCCGCCTATCCACTATGTCTGACACTTCTGTCAAATTTATTGACAGCACAAAAGTTTATAAAACAAACGACTGAATTCAAGTCAACTCGATCATTACGTAGCTAAACAAGAGTGTTAAAATGATAATTTTTTACTGAACATAGTAACCAATCAAATTACTTAATTTCAAGTCATGTGTCAAATTTCATCCAATCACCGCTGTATTACAGCGATAATACCCTACATGTGGTGTTTTCAGTTTGGTGTTTATTTTTTATTAAAAATTTACTAAACGTCAAACTGACAATTGGATTAAAAATGTCGCGAATATTTGGTATTGCATCTAACGATTCAATTAATTTACCAATTGTACTTTTCACAACTGTGGTTTTGAATAAAAATGAATAATATTTGTTTGATTATAACTAATAAATTATTAAACGTTAGATTGACAATCAATTTTTTGATATTTACAAAGTAAAAAATTATCTTATCGAATACTCCTCGGGTCTTGATAAATACTCAAAATTTTGTCGTAGAGAATCCTT
>CAJUYH010001415.1:0-49330 GCA_910591685.1 Galerucella tenella | reverse complement strand
TGCTAAAATTTCTATTCCGCCAGTGGCGTAGAATTTGGGAACAATTAACCTGTCACTTGCCCCAGTCGTACGCCTCTGGTAGTAGCCAGAAACGTTTGTTTATTTTTATTTGGTAGGGTGTACAGTGTCTACACTTTCTGCCAAATATGAAATGAATAGGTAAAACAGTTTTAAAGTACTGAACACAAATAGTTTTTAAATTTTTAAACAAAACACCCTGTAACTAAGTAAGCAGCTACATTTTATTTAGGTGTTTTGGGTTAAATCTTCATAATTTGAAGTCGGGATTCTACTATTAAATTATTTCCAATTAGTAATGAATCACCCTGTATACTTTGTTCTTGAGATAACCCCACAGAAAAAATCTAACGGCGTAAGGTCTGGCGATCTAGCTGACCACTCAACAGTACCTCTTCGTCCAATCCATTTATTGGGGACGATTTCATCTAAATAAGTTCTTACCATTAAAGCATAATGGGGTGTTGCTCCGTCTTGCTGGAACCAAACATTTTCATTCGGTAAGCTAGGATTTATTGCGTTGGGGTATAAGTATGCCAACGCAGGAATAACTTCATTTCTAAGCATAGTATTTAATTATTTTTCAGCTGTCAAATTTCCATCTATAAATATATGACCAATAATATGGTCGCCTATGATAACGGCCCAAACGTTCACCTTTTGAGGGTACTGAGTATGTGTCTCACGCATCCAATTAGGATTCTCTACTGACCAATATCTAAAGTTCTGTCGGTTTACCTCTCCATTCAATGTGAATGTTGATTCGTCAGAAAAAATAATGGTACCAAGAGCTATCTCATTTCTGTTCAGCTTTTCATCAATCTTTCGCAGAAATCCATTCTACGATCTGGATCGTCTTCTGTTAACTCCTGCACAAAAGTTAATTTGTAGGGATGAAGTTTTTCTTTATGAAGACACCTTAGTGTATGACTAACATTATTTTCACGGGCAATTTGACGTGTACTTGAAGTTGGATTCTCTTCGACACTTAACAAAATATCCACTTTCACATCATCTTCAACGAAGTGTGGTTTTTTTTTCAATGGTTTGACATGTCCAAGTTCTCTGAATTGTGCATTAATTTTAGACACAGTACTTTGTGAAATATTAGGCAATTAGGGATACCTGTGATTAAATAAGTTTGCCACTTCAACTTGATTTCTGCAGTTATTCCCGTACCCGATCATCATTAAAATCTCAATTCGGTGAGTCTCAGTTAAATATTTCATTGTTATGTCGACAAGGAAAGAGTGTTTGACAAAGATTTTACTTTTTCAGTATAAACTGTCAACACATCAACAACTGACAGAATAGAAAACAATCAACATTATTTACCGATTTAAAACAATCCACATTATTTACCGATTTTGTCTTATTATTGGCGTTTTTAGGCAATTTTTAGGTATTTATGATAAAATTCGTGGGCGTAGCAGGTTTTGTTTAATATACAAACACGTCTAATAATTAGTTAGTTCAGATTTTTGATGAATCCATATTTAGCTAATTTAAAAAAGTACCATATTTCAAAGTATAATAAATTATTAATTTTAAAATTTCACCCTGTATAATTCATAATTACAGGGTGTTTCATTAAAAAAACAACACCGACTATGGCGCGTGAATCACCCTGTATATTTAAATTTATGTTTATCTACATAACGCACAACTCAATTCAAAAGTTGACGTGTCTCGGCATTTTTTATAATTTTCTAAAATAATGACAAAAAGAATTTTATTCCATAAGTGGTTTCCTCACTGTATGTGTTGGGGGTCTCTTGCTTTGAGCAGAGCCTTTGGAATTAAACCTGATGCTGAGACTATAATTGGGGTTATTTTGACAGTATCTTGGTGACACATCAGTCTAATTTTCTTCTACAAGGGGCAGATACTATTCTATTTTTTATTATTATTGTTATGATTTTATATAAACTAGATTAACTTGGATACGTTTGGACCCCAGTTATAGAGGATTTAAAATTATTTTAACAAACTTTCCAAGTTAGGCACAACAATAACAAAAACAAAGAGACTCTTTTCACATCAGAATTAAATTTTTTTACGGTTCATTGGTATATAACGAATTTCAGCACTTTAACTACCACTTAAAAACAGTCTTTTCACTCACGAAATAATGAAGCCACATGTTCAAAGTATGTACAGTAAATAAAAAAGTAATTGCAGAAGTATAAAGCGTAGTTTAGGGCTTTATTATAGAGGAAGTATTAAATAATGTACAGAGTTGTTCAATAAACCAATAGCACAGAAAGCCTAAAGGTTGAACTGAGATTTTTATATTGTTTCCTTTTATTTTCTAAATATGTTTGAAGATAATTGACATTGTTTAATACAACCCAGTCAACTGCCTATCCATATAAATATAATTACACTGCCTAACAAATACATGTAGTAGAACTTCTCTTTCTATTGTTTGTAAATTAGTAAAATCCTACTTTAGAACCGATACGGGATATGTAGAAATTTTTTAAAAACTGTTATGAGTAAATTTGTTGGATAAAATTAAAATATACTTCGCGATCTCCCCTGGTACGATCGCCTAAACGAAATTAAAATTCCTCGGAATAGTTTAGGCGTCAGAATTAATTTTTATTGGGAATGTGCGAACACAAGCACACGGATGTGATGTTTTGTAAGTTTCGCAACTAATATTTGAAATAACCATCACATTATTATGTACATAATTATTCAGTTTACATAAGGTGGATCGCTTAGATACACAGGGACGTCATTTTCAATCGATTATTTGAAGAAACTCAATGTAGTTTGAAAAACGAAATACATTATACACGGTGGGCGAACGAAAAGAACATGTATTTTATTTATTACAGGGTGGCACAAATGAAATTACTAACGCTGATTTAGTAAAAAGTGGATTCTAACTTCCTGCAAATATTTAAATTTCCTCCAGATCTAAAATGGTAGATACTATACTTGGTAAATAGTGAAAGCTAATGCCTTCCCTTCCAACACCCACAGTCATTTTAATGTTTAGGCTACTCCGATTCTGAATAAATGAATTATGCCAGAATTTTAAGTGTTGCAAACAGGAAGGAATATATTTATTTGTTAGGTATATCCGGAATTTTGAAATTTCAACTATAAATAAATTTAACATCCTTATTTCTATTGAAATGAAAGGAAGTATTACAACATTTATAGTTAAACGTGTTTTATTAAATGTCCAGTGCTAAATATACAGCAATTTAATTATCTTTGACCATTCTAGTTTAAATATATTGTTTGTTGTAAATTTTGAAAGAGAGAGGTATGGAAATACTCAGACCAATTTTGCTCATCACTATCTTGAACGATTATTACCGGTGGATTTGGGGGTCATGGAATACCCCCCTGGGAAACGGGCGGTCACTAGTTCAACTAATGCAGTATGAACTGCCTTAATTTGATATTTAAGTGCTTTTACGCTTTCTCGAAGGACCTTTTTCAGTCAGATACCTTTCATACCTCGCTCCATCCTTAAGACGGCAATTGGGAAAAGTAGAATTCGATAGATGGCGCTCTGAAATGTCAACGTCACCTTAGCAATGAGTAAAACAAATCAGCTGCCGTATAAGCCCTTTGATATTTAAGGGCCAGTTGTATGAAGCATAGTTAACCTAATGTCTATGGTTAACCCATGATCACAGCTATTAAAGTGTTGTACGAAACGTAGTCAAGGATTATTTTGGTTAACTCATGAGTTAACTATGCAATTCACTGAACCACCAAAAATGGTGGTTTAACTAAAGTTCATGGAATAAACGTCAAATTCTGATGTGACATATCTTATAATTGACTGTCATATACTATAATTTTACAACTTTTTATTGTTTACAATGGAAAACGTGGATTATTTTGAAGAATTAACGGATGATGAGGATTTTCTAGGAATGATAAGAGAAGTAGAAGAAGGTTTACTTACTTATTTGTATGCGACTTTTATACCTTATTGGAGATTTTATACTGGGATTTAGGTTTAAGGAGAAACGCTCGCATATTTCGAGCAAGAGAAAATAATTTTGAAAAGTAGACGGAAAATGAATTTTTTGATAGATTCAGAATATCAAAAGGCACTGCAAGTATCTACATCATCCAATTTATTTTTTTTATATGGACCACCGCCAGTGCCTTGAGCATAACATTTTTCGTCAGCATACTTTTTCTTTACTCTTTTTTTAATATTTCTATACTTATTTAAAAGCACGTCACTTGTCCGTTGTGTAGTTGCACTGATAGAATTAAATTCTTCAGCCAACTGAAGCCACAAATTCTTATGTCGAGAACTTTCTGCATCCGTTTTCTTACACTCTATAACGTTTTTATACTTAGAAACTAGAGAAATCAACGTCGATTCTTCAAATGCACTAAAATTTGGAGTACGCTTGTTTTCTTTATCTGCCATCTTTCTTTCCACTTCAAAGAGAACACACAAAAAAGTTTTTAACGCTGATATTGGTATTTAACGCCAAGCACGCTTTTGATCATTGACTGTCATCACACTCATTGATTAAAGATTTCACAGTATACAAAAACTATGACGATTTTCCAAGTTAGTACCAACAATATTGATAAAATGCTCGAATGTTACTAGAGATTCGGATAACCAACATGAAAATATTAATTTGACCGTGGTTCAACTGACCACAACACGAACACCTTTCGTACAACGATTGATTGATTTGACTATGGTCAACATGTGAACCTGGTTCAGTTGATCAATTGGTTAACTACGTTACATACAACTGGCCCTAAGTGGTTTCATTTTGCTGTTTTAGTTATTTTCAGCGTGTGTTTTCTAGAACTTTTGCTTTTTCTTTGATTAGGTTTGTATTGAGTAATATTTTTAATCTTTAATACCGACTTATTTTCTCTTTGATCTGCAATGAAAACAAAAAATAGAATAACATAACCTCTTCCATAATATATCTGATTATATAAGAATATTACCTCAGAATTGATGACAGATGAGGTAAATAGAAAAACACAGTTTTAAACTTGTCACTAACACAAAATTGAACAAATAAAGTAAGAATTCACGGTAATTACGTTGACTTGAATATAATACAAAAACAATGCAAAACGAATTATTTTACTCGTTGCGACAGTTACATTTTTTTCCATCAGAGGTCTCATTGAATTCTACTCCGCACAATAATAATAAATTTGGTTTAAAATCTAATATTAGCTCACATATTTATTGAATATTGTATTGTGATTATTAATTTTTGTTGTTTCTGTTCGCTGAATTCCTTGTCATAATTGTTTTTACTTATATTAAGCTTAAATTTTGTCTTACACATTTATCCTATTTTGTCCTTGTTTTTATAAAATACTGAGTGTTACACGTAAATAAATAAATAAATAAACAAATGACATGTAGTTGCTTTTCCATTGAAAAATATAAAATTGTCGTTACCATATTTTTTGTTACACCTCGTATGTTACAGAGGAATCTTAAAAAACTTTTTTCGCTGCATGTAATTTGATGATTTTGAGTCATCGATCGGCAATGAATCGTTTTTAAAATGGCATTTAAAAATAATCTATTAATAAATCTATTTTTGTTCTCCTGGCAGTTGAAATAGCAAATAACGTGGCCATTAAAGAGCCCGAAATTAGGGTGGAGTTACTTCCTTTTCTCCTTGACACAGTAAACTAAGCACTGAACGTTTTTAAAACCATTCGATGCATCAACAGAGTGAGTTATTTATAAAGGAAACAAAGTTTCGAACTATGGAACTCCAAATATACTGCCAATTGGTGGAAAAATTATTGGCCATAAAAAGGTACCAAACCCAAAGATGTCCCAATAGAGCTCTTGAAAGCAAACCATGAAGAGTAGAGTAATTCGATAAGAATAAGAATTTGAATACACCATGGAAGAAATCTTGTAAGATAAAGATGATATACACATTGCGAAAAGGCTAGTCGAGCCATGCGATTTACACAAGTGTGACAAGGAAAATATGAGAAAAACACTTGGAAGAGAGAGAAGGTGCGCAGTCAGCTGTTGCCAAATGTATTTATCTGTAAAAGCTATTCCCAATTTTTGTCGGCAACAATGTTAAATACCAATAATTGTTAAATCGAAAGCAGTGTATATATTTTATTTATTGCAGATTGTAATTTGTCCATTTATTTTCTTGAACTATATTATGTTATTCTTATCTGAGTTGATCTCACTTATTTTTCAAAAGTCAATAATTCACCAATTTCGAATTTCTCCCAATAAATACGGCGTTAAAAGTTAAATGCAAAATTAGATAATTATTTATATATAATACCACGAGAGTGAAAATTTTGTCGGCAAAATTTTTCGATTGTCATGAAAGTTTGTTGCTTGGCAATTTTGCGAATGACATTTTTAACAAAACCACGAGCCGTTAGGCGAGTGGTTTTGGATTAAATGTCATGAGCAAAATTACCTAAAAGCAACAAACTTGAATACAAGAGAAAAATTTTACCTTACAAAATTTTTAATTGAGTGGTATTCGACATGACTATTTCACGAGAGAAAAACTAAAAAATCATATGTTTTAACGTTTTATTTATTGCAAACTTCAATTATACAAAGCCAAACAAATAATAACATTATGAAAAAAAATTACTTATTCATTTAAAAAGACCAATTATTATAATTGTACGTTGTAGCATTATTTTGGGGATTGTTTTGCATCATAACCTGTGATGAATTTAAGTTAAAAACTGAGGATTCCTTTTCTTTATTTTTATTTTCTCGAAGGTTCTCTATAAGCTGAAAATGGTGTTGTTCATTTAATTGTAAATATGGTTTCAAAGAATGGGCAGAAGAATGACCTGTAAGCTTAATTACTCCTTCTTTTGCTAATGCAGATATTGTAGAAACTCTATGTGAATGATTGGTTATTTTTATTTTTTTTGTGTCTATACCAAATGATTCTGCCGATATTTTCGTCCACTTTGAAATTGTATTAATTCCCAATGGTGAATTTTTGTACCTAATTCCTTTCTCCCAATTTGGATGTACTGTTAAAAATAATCTTGTTGTTGTTAGATAAGGATTGGATTCTCTTTTTTCAATAATTTTTAAAAATAAACGAACGGGACACAAATTGTTGTTAGCATTATTTCTTACCAGCCACTTACTGCCAGATAAAGCTTTTGATCCTCCTTGTGTCGTTTTGGAAAAGATTGGATTATATTCTACCCTGCCAGTAAAATTACCTTTATTATCATATTCTTTTTTAAAGTAATTAATATCACAATTAGCAGCTTCATTTCCACGCCATGCTAATTCGAACGAACATATATGAAAAAACTTTTTTTGTAACCCATCAGGATTATCTTCAGAATAGCTTTCTACCATTTCCATTAATTTTTCTTTGGTAAACGCGTTAGAACTTCTTTTTCTGGTTTCAGGTTCAGCCTGAAGCTTTTTACGTTTTGTATCCCTGGCCAATCTAGCAAATTTATAGGTAATATCTTTAAATGGATCAATTTTGATGTTAAATTCTAGAAAATATTTTTCCTGAACCATTTGAATAGTCGTATTCCAAAGTGTTTTCACACTAGCTTCAGTATATTCAGTTCCATCTCTTTTTTTCATTTTAAAACCATAATCTTCAAGAATTTTTGCTATAACTTGTTCAGAAGTATCCTTTTCTAACGTATAATTACGTGCGTCCAGAAACATTCTAAACTGTTCCCACGCAGACTTTTTTGTCTTCATTGTATTTCGCAGTAGGTATACTATGCTTAATTTTACTCTCTATTTCATTTATTGAATTATTTCCAAATCTTGTATTATTCATGTTAATAATACTTATTTAAATTTTTGAAACAGTTTTAATAATTTTTAGACAGTTAAATAAATAAATAAACAACTTATGCCCAATTTCACCAACCATTTCCTAAAGTTAGGTAAAACCTAAATCAGATTTTGGAATTGCTAAGTGAATTTTTCGTTTTACCACGCGCTAAGAATTACTTGAGAGTGACAATATTGGGTATTTTCTATCATGTTTAGGCGTTTCTTAGCGCATGGTGAAACGTAAATTCCATTTTGTCATTCCAAAATCTGATATAGGTATTACCTAACTTTAGGAAAAGGTTGGTGAAATTGGGCATTAGTTTCCTTATAAACCACTAACAAAGATTTTATATTGAATTTTATCACAGAGTGATAGAATTTTATACACATAGATTTGATATATTAAACGTCAAAAAATTGCCGCGACAAGACAAAAAATTGCCAGTTCAAAACCTTCAAATTTTGTCAGTTATCAATTTACTCTAGTGAAATAGTCCTTAGAAAATACCAAACATTTTAAACTGGCAACGCTGCTTTCATATCAGATTGGTAACTGGAACTGAAAACACGCCCAACGCTGACTGCGAACAATTATTCTTCCCTCTCTTTCAAGTAGTTTTGCTTATATTCTCCTTGTCGTGCTTGTGTAAATCGTATGGGTTGAATAGACTTTTCGCGATCTGTATAAGATACATTTTGTTAAATTTCGAAAAATCGTCCAATATTTTGGAAATGCAACAAATTACTAGAGATCTGCTTAACAAAAAAATCAATCATGATAGCCTAACCACTATAATTTTTTTGAACACCTTACAAATCCATCGAATTTGGGACGTCCTGTACATTAATTTTTGTCCAAACATTCTTCCACAGACGCCATAAATATTTCATTTCTACGACTTATCCACATTTTCAACTGTGAATAATAATTGAAATGATTTATTTATAAACGGACTTGACCCGACGAAAATTAAGATTTTCGTATCAGTCTTTAGAATTTAGAATTTGTTTGTGTTCACTACCAGTCAGATAAATCATACTCGATGTCAAGGATACGCGGACGATTGCCAAAAAATAAAGCGTACACGCGTTGGTGTTTTAATTGAGTTGGATTGTATATATTAAAAAAAACAGATAATGTCAGTGAAACACGCGTGTAAAGGTTTTCGTTCCATGAATAATATGCTATCTACCATGTCATGGTTTTGTAATTAGAAACATGAAACTGTTTAAAAGTTTTTCTACTATGTTCTTGTTATTTTCGACATTTGTAAGATCCAAACTTGAATATGGAAATGTAATTTGGAGTCCTATATATAATAATCACATAACGTTACTGGAACGTATTCAAAGACGATTTTTCAAATCAGCTTGCTTCATGATAGATGGTCTTTATCCAGCAAGAGGTATCGATCAGGAATACTTTTATGACCGCTTTCACGCACAGAGCCTAATTAAAAGACGAGTAATGCATTCTGTAATATTTTTGTTTAAAATTATTAATTATAAGGTTGACTGCATTTATATTAATAATTTATTATATCTTCGTGTTCCTAGAGTCAACTCTCGTCAAAACCAGTTATTTTATCAGAACAATTACAGGACAAACGTATATAAGTCGTCTCCTTTATATAAGATGATTTATAACTATTCAATTATCGAAACAAAAATAGATATTTTAAACTGTCAATTGTCCACAATTAAACGTGCATTTTTAACTGCTTAAATCTAATTCTCATAGTGGGGTTATAACATTATAACATTGTTAGTTTGTAATTTTGTATATCATAGATTTTGTTATGTAGAACATATTTGTGTTTGTCACCTTATCCTGGAATTGGGCGTGTCCCGTTGGATATTGTATTAAGAATAAATAAATAAATAAATAAAAATATGGAATGTTGCAAGCGGCGTTAGAAAATAGTATAATATTATACACCAAGGTGGTGAAGACTATTATTAATGACCGAGCATCAAGATTATTTTGCGAGGGGCTTCGCACCGAGCGGAATAAGGTGCGAGATATTTAAATGTCTTCACCACCATGGTGTATATGTTACCGTGAAAGACCGAAAGTAGTGAATGTCAACATTCGCCGGTAGATGTCGACAAATGTCAAATGCCTTGGTGAAAGTCCGAACATTTCTTAATTCTATTATACATTCGGACTTTCACCGGTATATGTCGATAAGCACAAATGAGGTCCGGTGAATCTCGAACACTGTAGGTCGTGACTGAACAACACGAGCTAATTTCTTTAAAAATAGTAGCTGCAAAAGAGAATCTTCTACTTCAAGCAACAAAAATGTTGCGAACCTTAAAAAAAAAAGTTTCCTCCTGCCCAAATTGGTGATACCGTGAGAATTCAAGTCACTGATGTCGACTGTGGTCGTACAGACCCTCGAAATGTGTTAGCGGTTGTTGTTGGAATAGAGGATTAAGACTTTTATAGATTAGCTAACAAAAATGGTACCTTGAAGCAGCTTTTTACCCGTAATCGATTCGTTTGTAAAGAAAAGTTACTTTCCATGGACGAAGTGTCAACAAAAGAAATGTCGCTAAGAGAAGCAGCTTCTGCTAATTCAAAAAGTGGAGGGCAAGGCTATACACGTTATAACTGCAAAAGGACTAAATGCAGCTGTAAAAGCAAGAAATTTTTGTGCAATTCGAAGTGCCACGGTAGTTTAAGTTGTTGCAATAAATAAGATATTGTTCTTATTTTTTATATTTCATTTTATATTTTTATGTTCTACTGTTTGTTTTGAGTTCAACAAAGTCCTTTTCCCATATTATTTTAATAAATAAAGACCTATGGATTTTTTTTGTTTTTATTTCAAAAAAAATTCTTTTTAACATACACCATGAGTGTGACATACGTCAAGCAACGTTGAGAATGTTGAAATTCACCGGTGTATCACGACATTCACCAGATTTCGGTCTTTCACGGTAACATATATACACTGTGGGCCGAAATAAAGGAGCACATTTTTTAATTGACAATATTTTTTTTGTTTTTTCGGCGATTTCTTTTCTTTTTGCATGGCTAATAACCTAACATGTCCTTAACAGGACTGTAAATTTGGAATCAAAAACAATGTATGGGGTCGGACTTTTAAATAAAATTTTATAACAGTGCATTTGAGCTCGTTGCAAATGAAAACTATCTTAGCTAAAATTGTACTAATATGTATGCCTTTTCTGTAGATAAACTACCCAGAACACTTCAGTGAAACGGAAATTTTCCGAAATTACCGGATTCGCGAAATACCATTTTTTTATTAAATAACATTTTAACAAATAACACATTTATGAAAACTGTTAAGAATTCAAGATAATTCTTAACAGACTTGCTTGGCTAAATAAATTGTGCATTTTCTTCGTTAATAACATTATTTATTTCTGAGTAAATTATTATTGATGACTGAACATCTAAAAGTTTATCTACATATCTATATAAAAAAAAGAAAGAATGTACTTAGCAACCGTTGTTATGATGAGATGTCATTGTTATTTTTATAAACGAATTGTCAATATAATCGAAAATTCCAAAAAAAGCGTTTAATTACCCATCGTACTTCAACAATAAAGTTTATAACAACGAAGGTTTTCTGCGAGGGACCTGAGAGCAAAGGAGGGAAGTAAGAAAAAATAAATACAGTCCACTTAAAATAAAATAATTCCTTCCCAAGCCATCGAATCCTTGCCCAAAAACATTTTAGTAATTTTAAAACTTAACAAATAACACATTTTTTATAGAAACAGTTTAGTAGCTTTAAAACTTAGAGTAAAATATTATGAATGTGGCCACCATTATTGTTTACCATTTCTTGAAGTCGTCTGCGCGATAAATTGATAGCCCCATTTATTGCACCCTGTTCAAAATTGTTCCAAACAAACTGCATTCTTTCTTTGAGCTGCTCGATTGTTTCAATTTGTTGTCCCTCATACAAATTTTGTTCGAGAATTCCCCAAATTGAATAATCAACCGGATTTAATTCTGGGCTGTTAGGTGGCCACATTGATACTACGTGAATACTATGGATGTGAAGTGTTTATGAAATTTATGGCCTCGATTTTTTTTAAAACCTAGTTAAGTTGAGCTTTCTTCATAGTCTGATTTAGTTTTTCGGCAAACGGTCCATTCATTCTAAAATCTACCTCCTATTAACACACTCACACTAATATATCAATATAAATCATCATTTCACATGTTGCATTTCTCTTTCTAAACACTTTTCCAGCATCCATGGCGTCATGTAGATCTTAGATTAAAGCGAGAGCTATATGTCATTTATCATTATTATCTAATTTCGTTGAACCACGTTAATCTTATCCGTAAAAATTGACCTAGTTGACCAACCTACCTACACTTATCGGTGGTGAAACAATCAAAAAAAATTACTTACATCAGTTGCGCCGGTTTTAATTAGTATACGTAATTAGAGTAACTAATGATCAATAAAATAATATACAGCTCGTATTCTATACGACTTGTAAGCAATATTAATGACATGAAAATAGCAAAAGCATATTCAAAGTAACAAACACAATCCACGATGGTTTTTTAAATTATTATTATACTTTTTATTTGATGTCAATTTTTGCAAAACACGCTAATCTTCATTTTTGCCGAAAATTAGTTTTTATGCTCAGAGCCATCAGTTGACAATACAATGGCGTAACTAAGGAGACAATACAATGGCGTAACTAAGGAGCTGCAGTTGCGGGGGGCCTCGTAGTGCTGGAGGCCCCGGGGACCCCAGGCGCCAGCCCCTTATTTGCATATAAGCAATTTATTTGTTCGTGTATATGATCATATAGATAATATAAAACTGATAGGCCTCGCTAAAATCCTTGGGGGGCCTTTGGATTTGTATTTACGCTACTGTGACAATATTTAAATTGTCCACCCTTTTTTTTGTGTCCTGCAATTGCAAATTTATATTTACTTTAGTATAAATACACTATTTTCATTTAAAAATAATCTAGTCTTGATAATATACGACTGAATAATATAATATCAATAAATACGATAAATGACTCATGGTAAAAAATAGATAGCTTTTAAAAAACAATCGCTTCTGCTGTATAGGTAAAAAGGATGTCAAATGTCAGAGCCAAGGTAAACTTGACCTACATTCGTGGAAAATAAATGCCCTGTAAGAATATCAAAGAATCGAATCCGATGGCTTTTTGCAGGCGTGGCTAATCCGTGACCTTTAACGGCCTTTAATATAAATTTATTATCATCAGGACCGGAGTTAGTGTTGGAAATAAATTTTTATTATTCGAAATAAGTAGTCAAATTATAGATCAAAATTAAAATTATTAGTCTTAATGATATTTTGACTAATCTTCTATATGAAAACTCACTATTTAGATTATGAAAAGTTCAGAATTTACAAAAACAAATTTTTTACGAATTCGATATGACACACTTCCATACTTTTGACGATTTCTGTATAATCATCCCCCGTGTCATATTCTAGTCAACGGCAATCGATTGAGATGACATTTACTATATAAAGAGGATTTTTGGATCTAAAATATTTATATTTTTCCTTCAAATAACTTTCCAGATAACGAAAAAAAACGAGAGTGATTCCCGAGTTCTTTTTTCTCTGAACTATTCTCACTTTTCCATTACAATAATAATATTTTTATATACAGAGTTAGTATAAGTATGGAACATCCTAAGTACGGAGTAATATTTTTAAATGAAATTGCTCATACCCTCCTACCCTCCTAAGAAGATCCAAGGAATTCAAAAATATTATTAAACTTGATGTACCATTTCCGGTTAAACCAGAAATGCATATCAACTTTGTTATTTTTAATGGAACAGCCTGTATAATTTTACATTTTCGAATTCTTTGTGAAATTCTGCATACAGTGAAACTTTCCATTTATATTTTTATTGAATAATTGAGGTTTATATCGTCTCCATATTCTTGTATAATTAAAATTTCGATACGTTTTCCTTCACTTGGATACACCATAACAGAAAAAACAATAGTAACAAATAACACAGAAAAATATTATTATACACACTTTGTACTACACTAAAAGGTAGATTACTCAATAATTAATTAATTTGACAATGGGCTCGTTTACAAAAATTTTTAAATCATTTTTAACTGTCGTAAAACAAAGTAGGGTGTTCTATTTAAAATAACAAAGTTGATATGCATTTCCGATTTAAACAGAAATGGTACTAAGTTTAATAACATTTTTGAATTCCTAGGATCTTCTTCGAAGGGGACGAGAAATTTCATTTAAAAATATTAAACCGTTGAGGAGATACTTAGTGGGTTCCATACTTTATACTAACTCTGTATTATTATGGTTTAATACATTAATTTCTGAGGTTACTATAGACTTTTTTCTTCCTATTATTGGTTATTGGTTTGACAGCAATGTTGTAATAAAAGAGAATTGCACCATTTGCAATATACTGACTTTGTATTGCACCATGTAGGAAAAAATTTCTTCAGCTTGTAAAGAGAATATTCTCCTTATCAGTGCAGACCTGTCTACCGAAGGTAATATGGTGGAAAGGATATTAGTAAAAGCGTGCACCTCAATACATTAATGAAGACTGGCATGTATCTTTAGTAAATTGCTCGGTAAATATACTAATAAAAGTAATTGAGTTTAGGTAGACGTAATTGCCTGATTGAAAGGATGCGTCATTAAACAATGAGAGACTGGAGAATTGAGATAGTAAATATATCCTGATATAACGTTTGAACGTTTTTTATTGTTAGAGACTTCAAGGATTTATACAAGCAATCGAAGAAGACAAAATGTTAAACTGTGTCCTCTTAAGTTCGCACCATATGGGAAACTTTTTTATTATCAATTTTAGGAAAAAAACTTATTCTTCATAAAAAGTTTTGCATGTTCTAAAATTCAAAATACAATTATCAGATATCAATTTTTTTTCAGTATTATACGAGGTTTCTAAAAAAATATGAACTTTACTCAAGAGTAAAGTACCTTTAAATTTGACAAAATACAAGTACCCCCATAGAAAAAAATCTGTGCTCTTTTTATTGAGCTTTTTGTTGTCTTTCTGTTCAGTTTTTTTACCTTTCTGTACATATTTTCTTCTTCTTCGTCTATACCTGATTCGATTCGAGGACACCGAGGACACTGAGTTTGACTGGGGCGTGATATCGCCCTCTTGGTTCGTGTCGTTCTGTTGCTTATCCTCATCTGAATTTTGGGTTGCTTATATCGTAGTTAATAGGGGTTTGCTTGATGATCTTTTTGGCTATTATTTGTTTCTGTTTGTTGTTGATTTTTTCATATTGGGATATGAATTGTTGACTTGTGCTTTACTGGTTGATTGATTGTTCTGTAATTTATCTTGATTTTTGTGACATGTCATTGCTAGGTTTTCTTGTTTTCTGTGCAGTTATTTTTTTGTTGTCTTTATGCTCAGTTTTTTTTACCTTTCTGTACATATTTTCTTCTTCTTCGTCTATGTCTCGAGCCAAGGGCACGGAGTGATGTGTCGTTCCGTCGCGTACCGTTCTAGCCATTCAATAGGACTTCGCCGGCCGATCCATCTACCTCGATATTTTTCATCCAGGTAGCGTCTTACTGCACCATAATAATGTGCAGGAGCACCATCTTGTTGAAATCTTATTTCCAGATGGCCGAATTCATCTGGATTATCTTCCAGAATTTCAAGAATTAACGGCTCAATTGCATTTTGTAACATCTCCAGATACACTTTACCGTTTAAATTTGAATTTATGAAGACAGGACCAACTATGTGGTTTCCCAAAATACCTGCCCAAACATTGACTTTTTCTGGAAATTGGGTATGTTGTTCACGAAAGGTGTGAGGATTTGAGGATTCTTTGAGGATTGAGGATTCTTTCTAGATTCACCAATTATTAAGATAGCTGCTACTTTGTCGGCATGAGTACGTACCATTTTGCCTATGTAAACTCTTAAACGTCTCGTTAAACAATCATAAAATTATATATTCAAGCTATTTAGAAAAGCTTTGCAAAGCAACAAATACTATTAAATTAAAAATGTCAATTTTTTTGACAACTAACCAGAGGCGGACTGAAAAATCTTCAATATTTAAACGTGAAATAATAATTTTGGTATTTAAAATTAGTTTAAACCCAAACAAAATTAATATGGCTATGTAGCCAATGTCAATGCCTTTCAAACGAGATATCACTTGCCATAAAGTCCTATTTAAAATTATTGGCCAGAGTGGCACTGTGACGTCATCTATTACTATTACTTCACCTGTTACCATTCATAGAGAAGTTTACAACACTTCATTTTCACCCTCCAAATTTTATTAATGTCAGTTTAGCCGTTCAATAGATACGAGGGGGGGGGAGGGGACTTTTGAGTAGCACTGTATAGGGTGTTTCCAAAAGAATCTGAAATTTTGTTGTAGCCGATAATCATTCAAATATTCAATTTGCAATAACAAATTGTTTGGTCACCTGTATATATGCATTCGCCAAGGTTCTCTTACGGTAACTTATAACATCATTGTCATTTCTCAGTACGTTCTCATAAATTCTATAAAGCAAACTTTTTCATGACCTTCCGCTAATGTGCACACACATGTATATATCTGGTTTTTTTTATTATACGATTGAGACTGGAGAAGTAGTCGTAACCATAAATGAACTAATGGAAGTTTACCTAAATATGTGAAATGATGTGAGAGCATTTCTTCGGAGAAATCCATCATGGTTTAGTCACGGGTCAAGCAAGGTTTAATTGATCTGGTGGGTAGAAAAATTCTTGGTTGAATCATGTAATAAAGTAATTACTATAGATGGTGTTACTAGAAACATGAAGGGTGATAAAAGCTCCGACATTTCATAAAAGTTTTATATTTTTTTATGTAATTTTCCTCCGGATTTCTCCGGAAATAAATTTAAAGTGGCCACATTTGACTTTGCTATTATTTTTTCGGAATCTCTACTATCCATAATAAAAATAGAAACAACTACTAAATTATGCGAAACAAATCGAATTATTGATGAAAAGAAACGTCAAATTAGTTAAGTTGGGTACAGACCGAAATAAAGAATTCGCGAGCCTTTTGAGTACAGCTCCCGAATTGAACCCGAGCAGCTCCCAAACACATCGTCCACACAAGAAGAGTTTCATTTCTGTGTTCAGTTCGGTCCAGTTCGTTGAAAAGTTCGAACTAGAACTGCACTCATGATACCGAACAGTCAACGTCCACACATACATTGAGTTCGCCGCGTGTTTGCAAACGAACCCTTTGAAAGTACCGACTCGACTCGGAGCCCCAAACGAACTGCCGAGCTGCTCTAGAACTGTTCGCGAACAGGCGTATACACCAAGCTCGAAAAAGTTCGCAAACTATTCGTGAACAGCTCGCGAACTTGGTCTTAATAGTTCATATGCTGTCAAACTAAAGGGTGGCTTGATATTTTCTCCGCTACAAATTAGTGAAATACTAAGTACTTTAAAATTAGAGCGTAATATTTTTCGATTGCCGAGCTGCAGACGTCAATATTGTTTGTTTAATTAATTTAGTTATATTTTTACAGATTTTTGGGCTGCAATATGGCTAAATACGGTTTGAAGACATTCTGCTGCTGCGGGTCTCTTAGAACTGGTACCATTCTTTCCGGATTAGCAGCTATAGTAAGTATAATGTAACCACCCGGTTACTAAGTATAGAATTTAATTAAGGTAGAGTCGAGTCATGGGACTGCAGAAGTGAAAACACCAATAAATGAGAGAATCCCTTTTAAACATTCTATCGTAAATGAAATCCCTTTTAAGTGGACCTTCACAGATGAATACGTCTTGCCTAGCCAAACTATGTAATAATATATTATACACCAAGGTAGTGAAGACTATTATTATTGACCGACCGCCAAGATTATTTCGTGAAGGGCTTTGCCTCGAGCGGAATAAGGTGCGAGGTTTATAAATTTCTTCACCACCATGGTGTATATACAATTTTTTCCAGCGTTATGTCATCAGTCATTTTTGGTTGAGCGCGAATTTTAAACTAATGGCATTTTTATATAAATAATTTTATCTTTATCGGTAATTTCAATCAGCAAATATGTTAAAGACAATCTCCTGGATATACAAAATTATGTTGCACAAGTTTCTGTTGAACTACTATCCCTGAATTCTCAAAATATTTGAATTTGTCCATTATTGACCTAGGTTAATAATAAAAAAAATTATTAACCACTAATAGAGAAATACAACTTCTCAGTTGGCTAGAAGAAGCAATAATTGTCAACTTCACAGCTAGTAGTGGAAAAAAAGTTTTACCTACGACCCCCCCTGTAATCAGTCAATAACACACAGTCGGTATCAATGTAATGACAGCTATTACGCACTGTAAAAAAAACGCACAGCTGTAAAGTAAATCGCACGGCTTCCCTAGCAACATCTTAGCAACTGTCAATAGACGTCGCCATTTTATTCAAAATTTACTATTTGAAAACATTCGATATGGCCACGTTTAACTATGAAACGCCCAAAGGGCTAAGTATATGTATTGATTATAATTGAAAAATGGACTTTCGATTATCAACAATATATTAATAATGATTAAACGTTAGTTCTTTAATGTGCCTCTTTCAATGGTAATATAGTAATAGAGATGGAGTTTACCAAGCACCTCTAATTATGTAACTGTTATTTCTTATGCTTCTTATAAAAAATACAAGTACAAGTAGGTCGTAGGTAAAGTATAGTACGTAACTCGTGTTGTAGAGCATTTTACGCACTCACGGGATTACGCATTCGCCGCTACGCGGCATCGTGCTTAACTTTTCCATTCGTGCGTAAAATGCTCCTTACCACACACGTTACGTAATATACTATTAGAGCACAGTTCTAGTGTATCTGCCTACAAAGTTTTCCGTTGCGATACTCTCATTTTCTGCTAAAACGATTGAAAACTACATGGTAACTGATTTTTTATATTTTAGATTCTTTCCATCATAGGAATCATAGTGATCTACGTAGCTTCGGTAGATTTGAAGACAATTATATTCGATATGTTGCCGCAATGGGCAAGTAAGTATATATTTTTTCCACTTCCGTCACTAAAATCGCATCTAAAACACGGGTTTGACATTCGCAAAACGTCACTTTAAACACTACTGTTTAAAAGTCACTCGTTTATCTTTTGTTTCTTAAACGTCAGATCAAGTGTATCTTCTGTTATTTATATTACATATATCGTGATATTTTGTTGTTCTCTCTCATTTGGTTTTGAGGTCAGTGTGGCCAACAAAAAGTTATTTTTATGACAAGAATGACAGTTGATGTCTACCATTCAAATCATAAGATTTTTGAAGGTTTTTTATCATCGCGAACATCTACATTGATTTATTGAAATTGAAACAATGTATACACCACCAGAGCGTAAATATTGAAATTTAAAATAACGCTTTAGCTGAATTCTCAACCCATCGGTGGCTAATAAATCTAGGAACTTTTGGCAAGGCACCATTTCATTTCTGTTATTCTGTCTCTAGTCATGTCAAATGTCAGTTATATTCATTTTTGTTGATATTCGTTCAATCTTGTATATCCATTTTCCTAGATTTTTGTAGCAGTTCTAGTTAGTTGTATCTCTATTCTTCTATTTACTTTTTTCTTTGACATCTGACATAACTAGTGACATATAACAGAAATGAAATGGTGACATGCCAAGAGTTCCTAGAATTATTGGCCATCGATATGTTGACAAATCAGAGATAAAACCGGGGGTGTATACCTATACATTGTTTCAATAAATCAATGTAGATGTTCGAAATGATAAAAAACCTGCAAAAATCTCATGATTTGAATGGTAGACATTAACGTCATTCTTGTCATGAAAGCCACTTTTTGTTGGCCACACTGACCTTCAACTTACACGTCACTCATTGTCTATCATATTGTGAATATAATTAAAATAATATAACTATGTTTTTTTCACTGAGGGCGTAGAAAAAGTATAGTATGCACCTAGTGTCACAAAAACCTTTAGGCCCGGTTGTACATTTGAAGCTTAAAATTAAGCTCAACTGAGCTGGGCTTAAAGCCTGTTGTACAAACATGGTTCAGTAGCAGCTCTACTAAATCTATATCTGCAAGTGCAACTTCTTTCGAACTGACGCATGCGTATGAAGTAAATTGGTCACATATGTTTGTCAAATAACCTAACTAATGTCATATTTGCTACCTATTAGTTTTACAAGAAATTTCCTCTGATATACAATCTGCCACAACGCGAACGGTTTCTTTAGAAAGACGAAATCTTTGAATAAACTCATGATCTCTCCAACATTCAGAGTGATTCATACGCTCTCTATACACCTGAGGTCTTCTCGGGTGCTGTACGATTCCAATAAGTCCAAAAAAATCCTCATCATCGGTTAAAATATCCATAATTAACTTTGACAAACTTTCAATTTAATATTAAATTAAGTACAGGTTATGTTTGCATAGAATTCATTCACATTTAAGCCACGGAACATGATAACAATTCATGTTCCGTGCTTAAGCTTACATTAAACCTGCCCCTTTTGGAGGCTTTACTAAGCTTAAGGTTTAAATGAAGCTCAACCGTAAGCCAACTTTGTACAACAGCAATCTGACGCTGAACCTGAGTTCACACTTGAGCCTTCACTAAGCTACAATTGTACAACCCGTCCTTAATCATTCGTTTCATAAGGCACTTTGCTCCATTAGTGCCTCTGAAAACAAAACTCGTGAGTAAGTAACGTTTTTGACACTTGGTACTCAATATACTATTACAACACTCTTTTACCATGACTTTGTCGTCTAGTATAAGGTCGAAATATACATTCTATATAGTTTCGTTGTTTTATCAATGAAATATGAAATATTACTAGCTTTCACTATAGCTCAAGCTGAAAATTAGATCATTTTGAGATTCGAAACAAACTTCACCCTGTATATCTATTACTAGCATAAGGTTAATACAATTAGTGGTTTGTAATTTTCTTCTTCATATTTTCGACCTTCTATTAAACTATTATAAAACTGTTAACACCTTGTCTGATCTATTTATTTTTCAGTCAAGATTATCATCACCATCAACCTATGCATGACCATTATTCTTTCGATATTGCTTATAATTGGAGTCGTAAAGGTAAGTCAAATATTTATTAATTTATTTTTTTTATTGGTGAACCATTTTACCTATTTAAAGCACGCCTCAGCGTGTTTAAATCGAACTTTAAAACACGCGCGTGTTTTAAAGTTACCGTGGCAACATCAACAACTCGAGAAACGAAGTCTAAAAAGCTACATCCTCAATCAATCTGCTAGCGAAGTGGCACTTCAGCACGCGTGCTGCAAAACGGATACCCATCCTCAACCCTGTCAATTCAGTCTGCCTGAATGTTATCGCACATGCGCATTTTCATTGTTATTGGTAACGAGGTAATTAAAAAGTTCAACCTGTGATTATTCTTGTAAATAAAAGTAGTTACTACTTATCAAAGACAACAAATTAATATAATTACGATATTAGAAAATAATGTATGTTTGGTTTTAAATGAAACTAACTGTTTCTAAATGACTCCACAATATATTTGTAAAAATGTGTAAATTGCAAGTAAATTATTGACAATTGTTTCGATATAAATATCATCTCAGAATGACAGAAGTTACTTTTGACATGATGTATACTTGATATATATTTCCACGAAGTGAGGGTTTATACAGTTAACTTAATGTATGTTTGTTTACAAAGATGTGTATACCCTCGGGCGACTTACAAACCCTCGGGCGGGAGGCCCTCGGCTTCGTAAGACGTCACCCTCAGGGCATAAACATCTATGTATACCCTTGGTACATAAATAACTATTTTGTTATGCTTGTCAGGTGTTTAATTGGACTTGGTTGACGAAGGGCTTTTTGTGTTTGGTGAATACGTTGGATTGGAAACATGTGCAAACCCAATGAAAAACATTGGGTAGTTATTTTTAATAGCTCAATGAACCTATTTTCGGGTGAAGTGAATGGATCATTATTCACTCGTAATGATAGTATTTTTCTTACAAGACGTAGATTGTCTCTTGCTCTAGCGAGCCTTTCATGTTACCGCAATCCTACATGAACAATGGGTAGCATTTTAACAATTATCTATAATATTTAATATATTAACAAATTGATGGGTATTATTTAAAAAAACTAGACGTACCGAATTTCTAATACTTCAGTCAGTTTATTTGAAAAAACTACACACACCAATAATAAAAAACAAACATAACCTCATAAATTCAATAGTTCGATCACAGTATTTGTTTCGATCCATGTTCGATCAACTCGACAGCTTAGGAGTCGTCGAGTGATTTCAATCGAGTCGAGAGGAAAAATCGAATTTCGTGGGTGACTTTTTGATCGACTTGCCAAAATTCGTCGAGTAATCGAGCTTCGCGCTCCCACTACATGTCTAAATGACAATTTTTTTTATTATTGATCTGACAGGAGTAGTTTGTAACGTCAAAAGTTTTATTCGAACAATATTTAACAATGTCAAATTTATAAATTAAAATGGAAAGTGCCGTTGGTATTGTTTGAAATATGAATATTTCGATTTTTCAAATCTTCTTATTTCCATCTATCATTTCCATTTCTTGTTGTAGTAGTTATATACCAGTATTTATAATTTCAAAGTGCACCAATAACAAAAATTGCGTAAAGTATTCGTGGATCCACTTATACTTTAATATACTATTTTTAATACTTCACAAATCAAATATCGAAAATGGATTATAATCGATAATAGATAATCCAGCCCATTATAGGATAGTGACAACTGACAAACCAGTATATAGGCAGGAATTTCAGTAACATGAGTCACTTTAAGTAGACTTTCCATTATATGTATATTTATCTAAGCATACTTAACATGCTTCAACTTGTATGAGAGCTAAGAAAATTCCGTAGCACAACATTAGCGATTTTATTTTCATGCACCTATCCAAATTTTAAATATTCATTGTTGAAGTTGTTCCGTAGTGTTGTAACAATAAAAATATAAGACAAAGGAAAATAGGTATATAAAATGAAAATAATTACTTACCTACATTACTCTCGCTGCACACTTATTTAAAATCGCGTAGAAATTAAACTAAAATTAAAATATTCGTAATTTCGACCGGTCGGGAAGCATATCGGGAAGCACGGACTTGTCTAGAATAGTGTCAACTGTCGTACTGTCAAGTCAACCGTGCAATCTTGTTCAGTCCATAGATAAAGCATACTTAGTGCAGTCTTCGATATGTTCACAGAGTATGTATCGGTAAGAGAAGACACATTCATCTGTCAAACATCTAAATGAAATGCGGTAAAACGGATTTGCACGCAAAATAGCTACAGCATTTATTTGATTCAATAATATGCCAGAGACGAACTAAAATTGAAATATTCATAACATGAAGGTTAGATGTAGTCTCCATGATTCATAATTTCGATGTATTGGCGGGAATGTACAGAATAATGGCAACTGTCAACATTGCACTAGCCACAGAGTACTTTTTTGTAAGAGAAGACACTACCCAGTATATTCTTCTGTCTCATACCAAAATGACTGTCGGTCAAACGGATCTTCATACAAAATAATTACTGTTGTGTTTTAAAAATCTGCACATTTCAATAAAAAATTATCAAAATTTTCATTCTTGAATTAACTCAATTATTTTTTTTCCAGCGGAATTGGTATCTAATGATTCCATGGATAGTTCTTGGAGGAATGCTGGCCATTGGTCTTCTAATATCAATCTTAATTAACAGTATTAACTTGTATATTGATGGACACACTTTACAAGGAACATTGTGGCTGGTAATTGGATTGATATCGTTAGGTACGATTACATATTTTCACATTTAATATATTGTTCATATAAATGATATTCACTTTTTTTTTAGTGGTTTACTGTTACATGTGGTACGTTTCGTTTAGTTTCTTTGCCAACCTCAGAGAAGAGTCCGAAAAAGGAGCGTATACAAGAGATCCCTTTAGAAGACAAAAGATATAAAGCCAAAAGTAGAGCCATAGATTTAGAGCTGCGCTTACTTTTTCCCTCTAGCTCTAAAAATTGGGTTGTCTTGGTTTTTTTATACCACAGGGCGTACCTAATAAATATCATATTTTCTTGCTTTTACCAACATTATTATAAAAACATTTTTGCATAAAAACTTTTGGGAAATAAAAACCAAAATAACCCAAGTGTATGTTTGTTTTTTGAAACGAATCTCTTTATTTAGACTGTATATTTTTTGTGACATAATATTAGTAAGTATTTAATGTAAATTTAATTAGAAATTTTCTTGGAAAAATGTTTAGATAACAAAATTATGAATTTTCTTAGATTAGGATCTAATGTCTTCAAAACTCACGAAAAAAACCATCAAATATTTCTTTTTGTAAATTATTTATTTTTAATAATTAAGACCTTTTTAATACTCATAGATAATTTCTAAGTAAAAGCATAAAATATCTTTTAAAAAGATAAAGTGTTTTGTGTATCTAAAAAATTAATTTTAGAAGCATGTTTTTTGTACAACTGTGAGCAGGACCGGATTTATTCTTTGTTCCGATTTAGTTAAAAATCTGTGCGAAATTTAAAACACTTTTTCAAGCACTGGCCGTGAATTTGAATTGATGGCGTTTCTCTATTTTCAAGAGAAACTCAAAATATCACTTAGCTCGTTGCAGTTGTACAGGAAAATGTTAATATTTTCTCATTTTTTTCGAAATAATTATATTTTCTTATTGTTGTGATTAAAAAATTATATAATATGATATTATTTTTTGAACTGAATAAATTTTATTTTTAAATTGCAGTTATTATTAAAACACTTTTAGTTGCCATTTTGACGCATGTATTCTGACTTGTAGAGTGGAAAACAACCATTATTATATGACCCCAATAGAACATAATATAACTACCCATAAAAAAGTGTCCAAAGCATCACGTCTTTTATTATGACAATTCAAATGAAGTTAAGATTTCTTTAAATCTCAATTGTCCAAGAAATTTAAAATATTGAAACTAAAATATATTTTCTGCGCTTAAATGAAAGTACAAAATATCATAACAATTCAAATAGAAAGTCACATTAAAGAAAAGAAAAGAAATCCTTGTGACTATAACGTAAAAAACACCCAGTATATATACCGTGCTAGGTTTCATTATATCAAATTTCATATGCTTCTGGTAACAAAATTACCTTCATAAACAGTTACGAAAGCGGTTTATTTCTACGTATTATTGTATAGAAAATGGTTTTAATATTAACCAGGAAATCATGCTTATTCCATATTAGGTAACCTAACTCGTATCATAAATGTTAAACCATATACCCATTTAAAAATATAATGCACTTTCTTCCGATATCATATAAACATTAATTTTGCTCACAGTGCATATTTAGCACAGGACCGTACCCAGGAAAACATATATTTTTCCTAATAGATATCGAAAAGTAATTTTTTAAAAATATTTTCCAAAAATGGCGGTTGAATGAACAAGAAGCATCTACTTCTCAGGCTAAATGCCCCAGCATTATTCTTCTTAATTGAAGGTTTTTTGGAAAATATTTTTCAAAAAGAAATTTAACACATTTTATTGAGCGGGAAATGATGAAATCAATAAGCAATTAGTACATACAAAAATTATATTTTAATAACAATCTTCTTCTTCAACAAATTCCTCAAAAGTATCAAAATAACTAACATTTGGATCACAAATGGTATTCTTTGTAGCATCGTCAACATAAGCTGATAAAATTCTAAAGTTAATACTATTCGGATCTAATTTTTCGTAAAGATAAAATGGCAGCTTGTTACTCAATACCCAAACACTTTGTCTCTTTTCTTTATCAACTTTTAGATCGTTGGGAAATACCAACTTTTCATAATCCTTAGCTACAACTCCTAAATTGGATCTTTTATATGGTTTTCGAGTATCCCAACAGCCTACAGTATCCCTTGTTACCAAATTATAAAACATTATTCCTAAAAAAACAAATAGATTATTGGGGAATCGAACAAATAAGAGAAAGAGAAAAGGTCAAATTTCAGGACTAGTATATTTGGTTGCATATAGCATACCAAATAAAAAAACACGTCTACAAGGTAATTCCGAACGTATATATTTGGTTGTATAACATGCCACAAAAAAAAACACGTCTACAAGGTAATTCCGAACGTGTATATTTGGTTGTATAACATGCCACACAAAAAAACACGTCTACATGCTCATTCCGAACGTGTATATTTGGTTGTATAATATGCTACACAAAAAAAACACATCTTCGAGCTAATTCTCAACGTGTATATTTAGTTGCATAGCATGCCACATTTCTTTTTCATTCTAAACAAGTTAAAAAGAGGGCAAGAATTGACCTAGGTCAAACCAAAAATAGTATTGCGTGCATTGATATTTCTTTATCTTATTTAAACTAAGTTAAACAATAATAATTAGAAACAATGATACTGACAAATTTTTGCTACATTACAGTATACAGAATGTCTTTATCTACTTACCATTTCTATCAATTCTTGAAGCTGACATATGTCCAGATTTTCCTCTACTTTGTCCAATCACATTGAAAGCTTGCTTTACATCCGACCAGCCGGTCTCATTACGTATTACAGAAGTTTTGACAAAAAATTCCCTAAAACTTGACATGGGATTAAAGTAGAGAATCCTGTCGTGTACAGCTGGTTGATACGGACTTAAGGACATGCCGAAAATACCATCTGTCCATTGGAAATCCAAATTATGGACCTTAAGAAAGGAAATAAATTGGTTGACGATATTGTCATGCTGAAGACTTATATGCTATACAAATATTTTACCTTATATGCAGCAGCTAAAGGTTCAGGATAGAATAAATGATCAGTCACTCTCCAAGATTTCATCTTCTCCAAGCTAAAAACAACTATCCCGTACCTCCAAACATCAGCTAAGTAAGCATGGACGTCATGGCAATTGTCCCTTACATCCACGATGATATTTGAATACAAACTATCTTCTTTAATAAACTTCTCTGGAAGCTCATATTTGAAAAGTAATTTGTCGGTTTTTAAATCGAATACAAGCAGTTTTGGTGGACAGACTTGCTTGGGTTCGATGGTTACGTGAATAAGTCCACTATCCAGTACCCAAAGTCTACCACAGATGTCAGCCTCCATTCGGAAAACTGATGTGATTGTATCACAAAAATCTAAAACAAAATATTCTTTTAATATTCACTGGGGAACTATAATTTGCTATGCAGCTGTACTGAGGCTTTGATAGTTTCTGGTCAGCGCAAATGACAAATGAGGAAGTAGATAATGGAAAAAAATGCTTATGGTAAGAAATTAACGAAGAGGAGGTACGAAATATGAAGGATTTCGATAAAAAAAAAATCTTGGCTGAGAAACATCAGAGAAAAGACGCATTTGAGAATGGAAGGAATGATCTTCGTTTAGAAGGACAAAGGAGCAATCCCAATCTGGGAAGTGGTGACGGGAGACAGTGAAAGAATAAGAAGAGTACCACGAAGCTAGAAGCATGACAAAGACTGGGCAGTCTAAAATGACAAATGAGGAAGTATGAGTCATGAAAAAAGGTGGGAATGGTAGGAATATAACGAAGCAGAGATATGAAATCAGAAGGATTTTGGTAAAAAAAGAAATCATGGCTGAGAAACATAAAAGTGACAGCCAAGTTGCCCTTAAAGCACTTCAGAGCTATAGGGTGACATCTCGGCTGGTATGGGAATGAGCGAAGAACTTAGAAGACTGGCGATTCGGAACAGTGTAACACTGGAGTGGGTCCCAGGTCAGAAAGGAATCGCTGGCTATGAAAAAGCTGACGAACTCGCACGAGCAGGATCATCAACTCTGATGAACGGACCCGGACCTGCTGTGGGCATCCCCAGATGCTTAACGAGGTCATGGTTAAAAGGGTGGGTGAAAGAACAGCACAATAAACACTGGAAGAATACGCCCAGGCAAATAGATGGGAAGAAATTCATAAAAGAGCCATCAGAAAAAGTAGCGAAAGAACTGTTCTCAATGAGCAGGAACAAACTACGCACCATAACGGGGCTACTTACGGGACACTTTCCCACAAAGGAGCATCTGAACAAAATAGGGCTGTATAACGTAGACCTTACATGCAGAAGATGCAAAAAGGATACCGAAGCAGCCCTGCATATACTATGCAACTGTGCTAGACCACAGAAGGCAGAAACTGTACGACAGAACCCAAGTGACTCCAGAAGACTTCTACAACCAACCAGCAAAGAACCTGTATGAGCTAATACAGGGAACGGATTGGCTGAATAGGTTGTAGTCAAAACACTCAAAACACTCGGAGTATCCACAATAAGCCCAGGAGGCTGAGGTGGTGCCGGCGAAGGGACGGCTCCTTAAAAAAAACATCAAAGAAATGACGTATTTGAGAATGGAGGACAAAACAGAGGAGGATAAAACCAGAAGGAAGGCAAATACTGGAGAAGAATGTAGAAAGTTGAATATTAGAGGAGTATAAAAAAGATGCAAACAATAATAAAACGGAAGAATAATTTGTTTATAAAAATGTTTGCCAAATTGTTGAATTTTGAAGACAATCAAACTTAGTTTTGGAAGCATACAATAAAAATCAATGTAAATAGAACACAGTTTATCACTGAGGTCAAAGTAGATAAGTTATCTCACAAACGTTCTAAAACTAATGTCTTTAAAAAAAAGATTCATCTTAATATTATAATATTAGTACATAGACATCAGTTTCATTCGATATGGTGTTTGATATTAGCGGAAAGATTGCTCTGGTCACAGGGGGAGCCTCTGGAATCGGCCTCCATTATGCCAAAGAACTTTTAAGAAATGGCCTGCAGGTGAATATATTTAAAAATTGAAAAAATTTTCTCAGATAATATTTTTAGGGTGTGACTTTAGCAGACGTAAGCCCAGCAATGGGAAAAGTCGCTTTAGAGGAAATTGAAAAAGAATTTGGACCACGTAAAGCAATATTTGTTGAAACTGACGTCACAAACAAACAACAGTTTCAAAGTAAGTAATTTGTTGGTAATTTTAGAGCTCTTATAGATTTTATGCCCGGTTTTAGAAGCTCTGGCTTCCCCTACCCCGAGAGCTAACCCGGTAAACGGTGGGTGATACCAAAGATAACAGAATAAATATATTTTATTCTGTAATCTTTGGTGATACAGCGTTTTATAAAAAAGAGTTATCCCTGGTCCACAATTTGGCTCGGGCTAACTCTAGAGCTCAGCGGTAGTCATACGCAGGGTTTTTAGAGATAGATTAGAGATTTTAGAGACTTTAGATTGCTGGATTTTGTGTTGTGTTTTATTAATTAATTTTTTTGATTTTTTAGATGCTTTCCAAATGACTGTAGATCAATTTAAGCATGTTGACATCCTAATAAATAACGCTGGTATTTTAAATGACAGTATTTGGGAACGAGAAATCGATATTAATTTGGTACGTTTGGTACGAGGCTTGTTCAATTGAAACCCATCTTTGGTCCAGGAAAAAATTATTGACAAGTACAGTTACAAATAACTACCACTACAATTGAGGCACATATCCCACTGTTTCACCAACCGATGTATACCCTGCTTATAGAATTCTTGTGGCTGCTGGTGGAAGAATTCTTTCACAGAGTTTTGTACTTTTGCGTCCGACTAAAAACGGTTACCTTTTAACGCCTTTTTTAATGGCCCAAAGATGTGAAAATCGCAAGGCGATAAATCGAGACTATAGGGTGGATGCTCTAATATCCTCCATTTCTTTCGTTGCAGATTTTCTTTCACTACGTTGGCAACATGAGGCCGAGCATTATCACATTTGGACGGATTGTTAACAACAAACGCCATTTCAAAGTCACAATACTTAAAATCGCTGTCAAATATAAACGAAATAAACAGATCAGTGTGACGTTTGCATACACTACTAATGTTGGAAAACGTCAGTTGAATGATTACAATTGTTTCCAAGGCTAACCTGACCAAAGATGGGTTTCAATTGAACAAGCTGTGTATATTAAGAATGATGCAAGAAATATATGAATAATGATATTGTACCTCATACAAAATTTGTGAAAAATATTTAAACTGGGATACGCTGTATATTAAATTTGCAGTTGAGATTATTCTGGTATTTTTTTTAGAATGGGACAATACACGGTATCCTGTTGGCTACAGAAACATTCTTAAGAAAATACCGACAAGGTTCTGAAGGAGTAATAATCAACATAGCTTCAACAGCCGCTTGGGATTTCTATCCTCAAATTCCGATATATTCAGCGACAAAAGCATCAGTAATAGCTTTAACGAAATCTTGGGGAGTTTCCCATTTTTACGACAAATGGAATATTAGATTCGTCGCAATTTGTCCCGGTGTTACCATAACACCATTAATTTTAAATATCAGTGGAAGAAATTTGGGAGAAACTTATGAGGAATATGCTAATATCAACAATGATCTTTTGCCTACTCAAGAGTAAGATTCGAATAATTATCTAAATTTATCATTTTCAATCGAAATATTTTAAAACTTTGTCGGTTTTGGGGTTATATTTTGCTTATTTTACTTTCTGTCATATGTCATATGTCAACGTTTAATGTAAGTTGAGTTCTTGTAATTGATATTATAGTTTATATAAAAAAAGTGATAAAAAACTTCGTTTTAAAGTGATTTAAATATGTTTTAGTCCTCAGTTCGTGGCAAAAGAAGCAATCAGAGTCATTAAATTCGGTCCAAATGGAAGCGCCTGGTTGATAGAAGGTGGTGAACCAGCGTACGAAATTATACCAGTAGACAGGCAAACACAAAAGAAAAACTTATTGAAAGAAAAATAAAAAATTATAAATAAACTTTATTTTTAAATGTTCGTTTTAAGTAGCTTACTCTGTATATATTTTTTACTAGTGTAAATTACTGTAATATGAGAAAGTACCTACAATGCTAATTTTGTTATGTAAGAATAATAAATGAAATGACCCGGATAATGTAGAACTCTTTTACCATGAAAATAAAATAAAAATATCAATAACTACAGTTAGCAGAAGCATGTGTTCATGTCGCTGTAGTTGTATTTTTGTAGTAACAATTCGATATTTTGAATCGATAACCAAATATCGATACCATTAATGTCAACTGTTAAGAGATATGTAAACAAAGTCAAACTTGTCAAAAATGTAACTCTATTAATAAAAAAATTTATACTGGACCAAAACTAAAACTACCGTTTGCCCTAAATGTCTATATTTTCAAATTACATGACTGTATTAATGTCATGAAGAAGAAGGGTCAAGTTTCTATGGAAAACAACAAAATATGAACAGTTAGAGTCCAGTCTTGCCAATGCAAAAATGAAAATTACCCGAACTTACTATTCAAATTATCAGAAATTGTCAAAATTACCAAAAGGACACATTGGTTATCTAAATAAAGTCTTCGACACCCCAGTCAATATGGAAAATCCCCAAAAACAATAGCCATTTTATATATCCATTCTACAAAATATTCGAAAAACTATTGAATCCAAATTAGTGAAATTGTCTAAAAATCGGATAATCATCCTCGCATTGACAACACTGATACAGAATGAATAAAATGATGTATGTTAATGAAATCACTCGGTCATATTATTTCGATTATATTTAATAATTAGGTACTAATGGACAATCGTTAACATTGGCTCTTGATTGGCTGCTTGCAATGACCTTATTTTAGTTCGCATATTTTCCGGGGCTCATGTTTGGCTCTGACACCTGTACCTTATAGGATTTTTACGATAAAAAGACGATGATGTCATTTTTAGTTACTTTCCTGCTTATCAGAATAAATATTAATTTACCAACCGTAAATACAGTTTATCCTCAACAGCCAGGGCAATTTACAGCTAACGGGTTAACAAAACTTCAAGACGTTGTCAGATCAACTGATATAATTCCCTAGTTTGTTTTGACGTTTATTGACATTCGAATATTGTCTAATATTTACAAGTTTTTTTTGGTGCTTTTAAATTCATTGCTTCTTTAAGATTAAAAAATTAGTTATTTTCATAGCTGATTATTTAGGCAAATCTGCAGTGTGTAGTTAATAAAATGCCAAAGCAGCTGAACAGAATTGAACGAAAATGCCGAAATGGGGGCCCGCTTACTGCTGTAAGAGACGTAAGTAATAGTATTCGCTATTTGTATTCATTATTATTAAGAACTGTCAATCTAACATCAGACTGACTTTTCTAGTTTTTGTTAAGTAAAGAAAAAAGCTACAGCTTGGCAACATCAAAATATTTTGTTTTGCAACGTCATCGTTTTTTTATCGTTAATAAATTATAGGTACTTATTCTATAAAACTATTGTGTGAGGTGTGAGTGCTGAGGTTACCTCACCTCCTTGGTAAGACCTTCATACCAGGCGCCTTGGACCACTTTTAATCCTCTAAAATAAAAATTCAAAGCTTACCAGAACGATGCCAATCCCAATTTGGATAAGGTACTAATTTTGGAGAAGCTTCTCTTGGTACCCTCGGAATAACAGCTAACGTAGCTGGTACTCCCGGCTTCCATTTAGGCATGGAAACAAAAATTCGATCTTCATAAACTTCCACTCCTAAAAATAAAAAACCAATACTTCAATTTCATTAATTTCACCAAAAATATCGAATTTACCTAATGGCAGATTATTTTCCGGGATAAACTCTTTATTTGCAATGGCCAATTGTCTTTCAGCTTCACTTGGATAAGCAAAATCTAAAGTGTTCCAATAGTACCAAGTTTTAAAAGGCCCGCTTGTTTCTAGTGGAACTGGTGTGATTCTGCTTCTGAATCTTTGTTTCGATGGAAAGGTTACATCTGTGTTTTGGAAATTGGAAACGGAAGGTCTAGCAAGACTGAGAGTTGTAAGGTATGTGAGAAATGAATTTGGACTAACTTCGCGTGACCCTGAAAAAAAATAGTTTTATACTTTTTTGGCATTAGCAAGCACCAGAAACATTTACTACCCTCAACACTTTCATTACTCAGAGCGTGCGTTAGTTGACACTAGAGGGAGAAGGTATGGGACGGAGATTGGAGTGCCACAGGACTCGGTTCTGGGACCGACGCATTGGAAGTGTGTGTTTGATGAAGTTTGTGGGATAGCATGTGAAGAGGGATGTGAGATTACGGTGTATGCGGACGATGTCTGTCTGGTATGTACGGCAAAGGAAGATAGAAAGAAAAGCGGAGAGGATGTGTAGGAAGATTGTGGAGAAGATAGAGCGGTGTGGACTGGATGTGGCTGAGGATAAGACGGTGGGGCTACTGGTGAAGGGACGGAGCAAGGAATGAAAAGTAGGGGTGATGGTGAAGGGAAGGAAAATTCGGATGGAGGAAGCGGTGAAATATCTAGGGGTGTGGTTGGATAGCCAGCTATCTTTCAAAACTCATATGTTGAAGGCTGCACAGAAGGCAAAAGTAAGAGCAGCATGTCTGGGAAGACTATTGGGTAATGTGAAAGGACCGGGAGAGTGGAAGAGGAGGTTAATTGGTAGGAAGGTAGAGCAGAGTATGCTGTATGGCGCGGAAGTGTGGGGTGAGAAAGCAGGGGTGAATGTTGGAAAATAAACTGGGATAGGCGGTGTATTGGGAAAATATGGTGGAGATTATGTTGAGAGGCGAGGAGGAATGGATGGAGATAACTGGCGTAGTAGAGAGCATGATTAGGGAACTCGACAGGGCATTGGAGAGGTAGGAGTTCTAGGAGAGAGAAGATGACGGAGAATGTGTGAGGGACCGCCGCCCGTCTTGAAGTATGCTAGGGTAGTGATTCCAAGGCGAGTTTGAGGTGGGTTTGGTTGGTAGGCATTCCCGTGGGGATGAGTCCAACATTGTCTGGGTACTGGTTGAAGACCCTTTCGAACATGAGTTTCCCATCTCGACCCGAAAAAAAAAACTTTCATTACTCGTAACGACCATTGGTTATGGTATTGTCAGTTTTTTTCTGAGAAACCTACTCGGAAACCCATTTCTTTGAGAGTGCTCTGATAAAATTTCAGCACAATATTTACAGTTTGGTAGCTTGTGCGATTTTATTTTATTTTTTCAAAATTATATAAAACCCTATTTTGGTGTTACTTTTAATGAAAAAAAAATGTTACATAAGTGTCGTCTCTCTACGTTAAAAAGATATTTTTTTTTTCAATTGTCGTGAAAAAACCATCACAAATTAACATCGCAGTGGTCGTGATTAAAGCTTTTGTGAATCATAGTTCGTGAAATCTAATGTCATGGCGATTTTAAATTAATCGTATGAACAAATATAAGCTGTTCAGTAAGTCTGCAACTATCGTGATATCATTCCTTTTCAAATTTATCTACACCAAGAAACATTCTCATGTCGCAGTAGCATATATTTTTCAATATTTTTAAATCTTTTTCATTCTCTATTCTTGCAAATATCCCTGTGCTCTAGCTCGCGACTTCCATGGTTACAATTCCATGAAAACAATCACTCTACCGGGTGTCCCAAATTATCGTATACAGGCAATATCTCGCTTATTTGACAAGATAATTAATAAATAGAAATACTGCATTGAATAGCATCAACGAACATTAACAAGACAAGAAGGATCACTCTAAGCTCCTCCCCTCGTTATGCCTATCTCTCTCGAATATCGGATGCTACTGTATATAGAGCACCGTAAGTCTCCTACGCGCGATATGCATAAACAGGTTGGTCCGTCGTAGGGATATGTGAAGAAATATACCATTTGTCTTTTTGAGTGAGCGAATTTTCCTTTAGAAATAAAATAAACATTTACGTACTTAGTGTTTTGTGTTTGGTTCTGCGAACAGAATGATGGAAAGGTAACATACGTGGAAAAATGTATAAACAATACTAACTATGCACTTTATAAATGGCTGGAAAATTACTGTTACCTCTGCTGTCTTTATGGAAAACCTTAAAATGCAGGAATTATTAATTTCTTTTAACAGGTTAGCTTTTTCAACATTTTGTTGGACTGACAATCAATTCAATTGTCTAAACATATTTTCAATAGGAACGCGCCTACCACATTTGAGTAATATTCTCATACATTTGTTTTGCAATATCTGCAGACGAGTTAGTTGTTCTTTGGAGAATGAAAGTAACAATGATGTGCAGTAATTGAAATGAGGAAGAATTATAGAATTGTATACTAATCTTTTTGACCATTCAGATAACTCTCTTGCAATTCTCCCAAAAAATCCAATTTTTTTGCCTAACTTTTTACATAAATAGTCCGCATACATGTCAAAAGTCAACTGAGGGTCAATAATGACACCCAAATATTTCATTGTCTTTACTCTTTCGATCTGAATATTATTTAACACGATCTTATGATTTTGACGCAATATATCTAGAATTATTGTTTTTAGAACCAATAACCATCCATTTGGTTTTATCAGCATTTAGTTTCAATTTAGAAGCACGTAACCAATCGTACAAAAGCTGCAGCTCATTATTTAATACAGTTGTAATTTGGTCATAATCACACGAATATAAGTGTATCATCGGCAAATAAATTTACAAAACACTTTTTAAAACATGACATAGATCATTAACATATATGATGAATAGTAATGGCCCTAACACACTACCTTGCGGTACACCGTAACAACTTTCCACTTTACTAGAGCAAATGTTATTAATCCTCGTTACGTGATGAAGATTTGTTAAATAGTTTTCAAGTAGTGTTAATGCCGATTATTTTATGCCATAAATTCTCAATTTATCAATAAGTTGCTTCCGATTTATATAGTTTCAAACGCCCGCTTTAAATCTACAAACACACTTAACACTACTTTATTTTCATTTATCTCCCCTCTCCACCTCGAACACATAAATTGTATCGAAGTTTCACAAGAATGATGATTCCGAAATCCAGACTGTCCCTTGTAGAGTTGACCATTTTTGTTCTTTGAGTCTAAATAATAAAATACTCCAAACTGGAATTGTAACTCTTACGTTGTCACCAGTGACTACTGTTTTAAAAGCCATCTGAAGTTTGGCTGCAGGAACTATAAATTTCAGCGGGAATTTTGAATATCAAATTTAGGGAGAATTTCATCTTTTTCAAAAATAAATTGACTTTACCAAAAAACACAAAATGCAGCTGTTTATTAAAAAATATAAATCGTGACTGATAGTATTTCGCCAAATCTTGCATCAACGAAAGTTTACCAAATATTTTCTTATGTTCAGCTCTGATGCAAGATTACAATTCTAGGTTGAAGTATTTTATGATTTAGATGATCTTAAAAAACGCATTCGTCAAGCATGTCGTAGCACACCAGCTATGATTCACACGGCCAGCACAAGAAAGCTTTTAACACGTTTTGCAGCTTGCAAGGACTCTGCAGGAAATGATTTTGAAGACTTGCAGTGTTCGTTTTTTGAATTGCATCAGAGGTATTTTAATTAAAATTGATACTTCATGAAATATTGATGCTTTTGTTATTATTAATTGGAAAAACACCAAGTATGTGCTATCGTTGTATTCCAAATAGAAAGACACGCAATTTTCAATGACAATATACAGGGGGTGCCGTTTGAATATAAAAAGTGAGGGTTATCTACATAGAGATAGTAATAAGGAAGGAGACGACATCCAGTGTTAGGTTCCATATGTACATGTGGAATCAGTGGGCGTGGCTAAGTATGGTACGCAACGTATTTCTGCACAGAACCGGATTTGATATTTTTCGATATATGAATTTTTAGTATTGATAATCGATGTAATGCAGTGAATCCTTTTTAATATTTGTAATACACCCCTGCATATTATTTATCTTACCTGTGGTACGTTATTCCCGAAGATTTCTTAGTATCCACGCCGTCTCGACTGGTACAACTTCTAACAGCACAAGAAACCATTTTAGTCAATCAATTAAAACAAAAGTATCTTTAAAAATGTAATTTACAACACCAATGACACTTAAAAATAACTTTGACATTAGCGTGGCACGAAAATGGCTGACCGAGTACGCTTTAGATCACGTGACTTCGTCTCCTCCCTTTATTACTATCTCTATGGTTATCTACCATAGGACTGTCAAATGTAAAACATTTTTTTATAAGCCATTACGAGGGTACTTCAATGCCATTCAATTCAGCTTTTTTATTTATTAAATATCATGTCAAATAAGCGAGATATTGCCTGTATACGATACCTTGGGACACCCGGTATAAGTTACCTATTGAAAAAAAAAATTCTTCTTCCTTTTTCAAAACCTATTGTTTCCGCTCTAATACACCGGAAATACAATAACCAATCATAATTCTGTTACCAACAATAAATATAGAAAATCTTACGTGCATGAAGAACAAGTACAACTATCACAGCCGCAAAATATTTGCTTCCTTTAAAAGTGCCAATTTGTTTCGAATCAATCAACATATTTCTGCATTATTTAAATTTATTAACCATGAAAAGACATGCAGCCAGATTCGTGTATGTTAATTGAGTTGTCATAACTGCATTTTCTATTATTCTTTAATAATATTCCGTTATGTAAATACAAAAAAGAGGACTGCAATTTTTTTATGTAATATGCGACGACCTTGAGAATTTTTTATACAGTTTCACTGGGAGATGTTTTGTTAAACTTCTGTATAGGTATACGTAATTTTATCATTTAAATATTGCAACTTCTAATTTAGTTTTTTTTTGTCTTTAAATAACCAATTATTTGACAAATTGTTTCAAGAGCGTTGAGTCGAATCTATTTTATTTAAACTAACTAAACAATTTACGCAATATCTAAAAATTCAATCAATTCATTCAAATTAAACGTTTTTTTTTCTTTCCAACTTTATCAATATAGTGCCGCAACACACATTGCACACAAGTGCTGCAAAATGCCAGCCGTTTTTCAGAGGGGAACTACCGGACTTCTTCTTTTTTTCAAATGTAACAGGACTGAAAATTGTATTTATACTCACTGTGTGTGTATGGGTAACCATGGTCATAGCCAGTGCTGTAATTTTTGAAATTTACTGGAGCATATAATGTTTGTTGGTTGGTTACTTCAGTTGGCGGGTGCCAATTTTGGAACCAGTTATCTACCTCTACCATTTTTGGTGTTTATCTAAAAATTTACACAGGATATAAATTAATAAACGCATTTCAGATCCTCTCTCTAAGTAAATACTAAACTTTCCCATATATTAGTACACAGACCATACTTTTATTTCTGATAAAGTAGATTTTACAAATTCTGCAATAAATATCAATTAACTTGCTTAGTATCCAAAGATAATTGATGTTTGTTAGTGTGATCTTATCTATAGGACTGAAATTATGCAAATTTAAACATTGAATTTGTTTCTTGTTCATTTTTCAGTTGCTTTAGCAAACTAGAAACTGTAGTGTAGTTAAATGTGGGTAGGAAGGTAAATTCAATAATAGTTTAAAAAATACGCGGTTACAGAAGAACAGTGAAGAGTGTTTGACATTCTAAATGTGAAAAGAGGTGAGCAAAAAAATATTTTCTAAAAAGTTTAGGAGATAGATAGGAAAGCTACAACAAAATATATAAAAATATATTGAATTATACTAATGTAATTCAAAAGTCTAAGATAGATTGTAGAATTTTGCAACTGAATAATGTCTTTCAAGCAGAAATGCCTTTGTCAATCTTCGGAACTTATTAAATGTATTTGCCACTTTTAATGATCCTAAGTAGCTGCTTGAATGATATCTTGGCATTGAAGGTGATGGAATTTTTATCAGACCAGAGGTGGGCAGTATATTAATAGGCCAGACGATATGGGTAACAACTACAAGTAATTAGCAATACGTCTGATTTTTTTTCATTAGTACCTTAAAGTATGTAGATTTATATAATAAAAAGTTTACCAGTCTATCTATTTACCAAGTTAGAAAAAAAAATCGAAAAACTTTTTTTTTCGAAATTTTTCAATATTTCGCGCTGGGAAGAAGGTAGAGAAAAATAAAGAATACAACCGTGTAGAGAGAGTGTTTTGCAACAAAAAAGGTTTTCTGCGTTTCTTTCGTCCGAGCAATGGTTTGTTCGGAAAAAAGTCGGTAAACTAAGTATGTGTTCCGCATCCGCACGACTCTATTTTCTGACGCGCGGCGGAGTACATTATAAACTATTGTACAGTTATAATGTAGATATAAATAATTGTAATACGGCGTTTTGAAGAATAAAGTGTCGGCTTTAAGATGGAATTTTTTTTGTCATAGCACATAATAATTTTTAGAAAATTAGTCATATATATCTGTATATGTAAGAATTTGAAGGGTGGGTGACCCCCACAGCACTTAGGCTACAATTGGCACATTGTGCATCCTTCTGAGGTTCAGACTTCCTTCTGGCTCGTCATCCAGCCTACTTGTTTGAAGTAGGCGATAACGTCGCCGGAAGTAAGCTCCCTCGTGCTGGCTTGTGTTAGCCTGTACTCGCCGAATACGGAAATCCTAAATTGAGAGAGTGTCGGAGATTCACAAAGAATGTGTTCGACAGTCTCATCTTCCTGTTCACATCCTCTACAGAGTGAAGTGTCAGACAGATCCACTACAGCAGTTCCTTGGCAAGCCTGCAATCTTCTGCATCGTCCCATCTACCCTTAAACTTATCAAGGGAGTGTTCCTTTATTAGGTCAATCATAGCCGACGCCGACAGACCAATGAAAGTGCCAGAGGTCCCAAGAGATTTTGGGAGGCTGCTTTCCTGGCTAGTGAGTCGGCAATGTGGTAACCTTTCGATTTACTGTGCCCCTTGATCCAGCCTAGAGTGACTTCGTTGTTGCTACAGGCTTCGATCAGGGACAGGTGACACTCCAGTACTAGGCCTGATGTGATACGTGGTCTGTTCAGGGCTAGTAGTGCTTGGCTACTATCCGTAAGGATGTGAATTTTATTACCTGTGGTGTTTCTTTTGGTAATCTCTTTTGCGGCGATGTAGCAGTGAGCTCTGTTTGAGCAACGCTGACATTACAGCCCATCGCCCATTTGATGTTTAGATTCAGAGATCTGGAGTAGATTCCACATCCTGAGCCCATATTGGTTTTAGAGCCATCCGTGAAGATGTGGAGTGCGCCTTCTTCTGATGTGTCTTGTGTGTTATATTTAATGATTACCTTGTAGTGCCTGTGGAAGGCATATTGTGGTGAGATTGCGTCCGTATTTGCCTGCAGCAGTGGGACCTCATTGAGTGCCTCACGCCATAGGTTACGTCTCAATCTACCAGATCCTACGTCAGGTTGTATACCGGTAGAGCGTAAGCGTGTCATGGTCATTAAAATAACCTCCTTGATGTGTATATCAAGGGGAGTGAGACCAAGGATCACCTCCATCGCTCTGGTTGGTGTGGTTCTCATGCCTCCTGTTGTATTGAGGCATGCTGTTCTCTGAATTTGATCCAGTTTACGGACGACTGTCAGCTGGTTTGCTTTAACTCCCCAGGCAATCGCGCCGTACGTTAGCATATGTCTGATGATGGCAGTGTAGATCCAGGCAGTAACCCTGGGTGACATTCCCCAGGTACGGCCGATGGTTCTGCGACACTGTTCATAAGAAATGTATGCTTTTTTACTCTGTTTTCTAGATGAGAGTTCCATGTTAACTTACTGTCAAATGTGACACCTAGATATTTCACCTCTGATGAGAACTTAAGTTCGGTATTTAGGAGCTCTGGCACTTGATGTTTTGCAAGCTTCCTTTTTTTCGTGAAGAGTACCATTTCTGTCATATATAATATAAATATTCAATTCTAATCAAAAACAAAGTATCTCAATAAAAAATATATTATATGATAAGGTGGCATTGAAACAACTTTTCGAGGGATGGAAACTGTTATTTAGGAGGTCTGTTCCATAGATAAAATTTACGGATAATTAATTTTTCCTAATTACGAAATACGGCACTTTTCATTATTTTGTAAATTTTAGGAATCTTGAATTTACAAGAAAATAATGTATATTAAATACTGTAACTTTGATAAAACTGGAGTTATTTCAATGAGGTTAATGTAGAAATGTTCGGGAAACTTCTAAGATCAAGAATATATATACTTTGGCAAGTTTATCTGAAACCGTGAAAGGAATGCAGTCGAAGCCATTCGACATTGCCACGTTTAACTATGAAAAATGTTGAAGTACTGATTATGTAGTGATAATAATTGTAAATGGGTCTTTTTATTATTAACAATATTAAAAATATGATTGAACGTTAATTTTATAATGTGCTTGTTTCCATGGATTTATTCTATTAACATTATTTTCCAATTCATGAATATTAAAAGAGAACACTTTTTCAAATTTGTTATGGGCTTTTTGAAGCTCTGGCAGCGTTGTACGAAAACCATAATGACCACACACTCGAATTACATAATTGGTGATTTTTATGGACCAGCTGACTTCTTATTGGCAAGCGCGTGCGTATGTTCTTCCCTCTCACTTCGTCAATTGACTGATATTGATTTATCCAGTGGCGTTTCTATTGTCAGTTACCTTTGTAATTTCAGTTTTACTTGGTAAAATAGGTACCGTACGCCATTTGTACGTTTGACAGATATACGCCATGTTTTTCCTCGCCTCTCACCGACGCCCCGTAGCTACAGATAAACTTGCCAAACTATAATTACAATAGTACATTGTTTACCGGGTAGGAAAAGCTTAACATTCCTGGACGACTGTGAAGATTGCTAAGTCGAGGCGCAAGCCGAGACTTAGCAACACAGAGTCCAGGAATGTGGCTTTTCCTACGAGGTAAACATACTATTTTTCCGCAAATCGTTTAAAATTCGACAGATATTGATTGATTTAAAAAAAAAGCGATAATTTTATTCCCAAATAAATGGTGCTTTGAAATTCCTAATAAAATTACTTGGGTTACTATGGAAACGTATTGAGGTTGAATTGTCAAACTTGACGCTTATAAATTTAATTGCTGGTGTTCTCGAAAGTAAAATGATAAGTGATGATGAAATTTCCATTCCTGGGACTCCTCCAGAGCTGGTTGAGGCAGTGAATACTGCTTCATTAGAATTATTGCCAAAGACATTTCTATCATTTATGTAGAACACTAACAACTGTACGGAAATATCATTTCCTTACAGTAAGGAAATGACATTTCCTTACAGTAAGGAAGTCCTGACTTTTTCTTCAAGAAATTTTGACAGGAATGTCAAAATTTCCTAGCGATTTGCGGAAAAATTAATTAATTTACATACATTTTTGGATTCAATGATTTTTTGTATTATAAGCGAAAAAAGTAATTTTTATAGATTCGGGTAGGAATCTTCCATATTTTTTTTAAATAAAATTTGATACTCATGTAATATAAAGATTAATATTCAATGAACAAAATGTATATAGTGAAAAAGTATAAAAGAAGATTAATATAATTTTAAGATATACTTTTTTTCATACCTTTTTCCATTAAAAATATATGAAAATTAATTTATCACCTTTTATTTATTATTTACAACCTTAACTCTCGCCAAACCCCTGGGCGAAAAGTGTGTAGTCCCCGTATTTTCCTCTTTGCTAGGTCATTTAATTACAAGTATGTGAATACTTACTATTACCCTTAGAAATATTAATTATATATCTAATTTTCTTTTGTCTGTTTTTTTTTGTATGTTTTCCCACAATTAATACATTTGTAGACCTTTAGTACACTCAGTCTTACTGACTTACTGCGCCAATATTTATAAAGAGAGATTCTTCATTACTTAAATAGTTTCTGGCTGCATGGGTACAGCCCTAAAGCCAAAAAAAAACTCTCACCAAAGATTGAAAACAAATTCTGATTGAATATTTATATTTTTTGCGGCCGTGTAACAGAGTCGCGCGGATGCGGAACACATAATTAGCTTACCGAATTTTTTACGGACAAACCATTGATCGGAAGAAAAAAGCGCAGGAGACCTTTTTTATTGCAAAACACTTCCCCTACTCGGTGGTATTTTTATTCTTCTCCACCTTCCTCCAGCGTGAAATATTACGAAAAATTACGAAAAAAAAAGGTTTTCGATTTTTTTTTCTATTTTGGGAAATCGATAAACTGGTAAACTTTTTTTTTATATTAATCTACATACTTCAAGATACTTATAAAAAAAATCAGCTGTTTTGCTAATTATTACTCTAAATCTAAAATGACCCATATCGACTGGCCTATAAATATAATAAGAGAATTTAAAAAATGTTCAAAATATGAAAACAGTTTAACCCCAATCAGGGGATAATTTAAGAAAAAAAAATTTTAAATTCGATGTAATTTTATCATTGTGACGTTAATGTGTTGTAGAAATTTGTTTAAGTTTCTTGTATCATATCTGACGAGTATGGCACTGATAATGGCCTAACAGCCGAAAGCGCCTTGCAATTTTAAATAAAAAAAAATTTTCACACAGAATACAACTATGTTTTCATTGACTTTCTAGTCATGTGTACTCAGCTATAAAGATATTCACCTATAAATAAACATCGAGTTTTTTTCTATGCAGGAATTTATGGAATTATACATGTATGAGTAACGTATAAGAAATGTAACAAAAACGGGAGGTAGTCATTTGTAAACATGACCAATATATTTTTTTAATTAATCAAAATTATTGAAGCATATTCGTATTACATTTTAATATAGTATAATTTAAATTAGCATAAACGTAATTAACACGGTTCCAACGAGGTTTATGGTGCAATTTATTTTAGAAATTATCTTCGTAATATGGATAACTTGATTTTTTTATATATCATATTGTGTAATATAAAAATGAGATTGTATAATGTTACATTTTTAAAGTAGTCTTATGTTAAGTTGAGTTTCAAAAAAATATAAGCAATAGAGGGGGCGGGAAAGGTTATGGAATGTTACGTAATATATTTCATACAGGATGTTTGCAAAATAATATGAAACAAACAAATAAGAAGAACAATTATGTTGTAGTGCTTCAAAACCTGTACAAATTTAGACCTCTAAAACTCCGCGAGTTAAATAGATACTAAGGAAAAGAATTGTCGTGACTGCAATAACCGACTTACCACATTAAATATTTATTAATCTCTCATAACAAATAAAAACCAAACCAATGAAAATTTGAAGTAAAGTAAAATAACATTACTCACCATAATTATGTTATTATAGTTTGTATAAAATTTGATTATAAATCTAGAAACGCTTGTTAATTATATTTCTTTTTGGTTTGGATATTATAATTCTATTTAAATTGCAAAATTCTTAATATACAGGGCGATCTTTTTAAAATTAATGAGAAAATAATGTACTTGAGATTTCACTCACCATGTATTTGATTTAATCAATATTTGCAAAATCATTCGTGTTTATAGAATCTTTAGCTTTGAATAACCCCTCACATTTCTTACTGTTACAATAAAATTATCGACACAAATAGACAACTCACCCAAACAAACTTAAACTGTAAAAAGAAATAAAAAAAATATATAATTGTAGGCGCCTTATATGTAAGCATACAAACTGTTGTCGTCCTTCAAGTAATTTGTCCTTTCAAATCTTAATGACCTACGAATAAATTAAGGCTTCTAGAGCTATGCCACAACATAAGTAGAGCTTTTAAAATATGTTAGACGTGTTGATCGTGATATTATGTTATAGTGTTAACATTGATCTTAACGGTTGCATAAATTAAATGTGAGTAAATGAAATGAAATGATTAAATACACAAAATGATTTGACTAAATAAAAATGGAGAAATTTTTAATATGTTGACAAGCATACAGCGAGGCTTCATCTCCTCTTTATTCCTCGATGATTTTTTCATTAAAATTCTATTCCGTTCAGTGTTTTTTATAACTGACTGTAATCTTCATTCCAAATGTTGGTATTCCAGCAGCTAAAAAGATTCTGCGTTATTATGAAGGTGAAGCCAGTCCTCATGTTTCTTTGAAAATCTTTTTACTTCTCCACAATTTCTTCATACCAATTTGGTTAAACCTTCTCATGCTGCACGTCACTGTCGCTGGAAGCTTCGACCTTTGCTGTGTGTATTGCTTTACTTATTTCATAGTAAGAATCGATATGTTGGTTACAAAGTGCGTTGTCAGTATAGCCCGCTTAATGATCCAAGGATGTAACTATATTAAAAAAGGTAGAACGTGTCGCGGGACACACGGTAGGAACTTTAGTTCCTTTTAAGCAAAAATTATGTAATACACCTGACGTTATAGATAAACAATTTGCATATTCCTCGGTGGTCGAGTAGTAAGCAAACCAGCAGTGCGATCACGAAAACTCGATGCGAACAGTCCACTCGATACGTGTAATGGTATGGTAAATGCAATTATCGTTTTAAAATGGCGTACTCGATTCGAGTTGATCATTCGTAATCCCACTGCTGACTCTCACGCGGTAGACCCGGGTTCGATTCCCCGTGAAGAAGTTTTTTTTTATTGTTAATTTTATTTTTAAATAATTATTCTGCTTGATATTAATAACGACAACAGGTAGACGTTTGAAATATTTAGCAGAATATTCATTATAGATAATGGTACAGTACCCTTCATGAGGGAGTCCGACTGGCAACATCTACTTATAACAGCATCGTATATTGAAAAAGGGAAACCGTAGCATTATACAAATTGGACATTCAAGAACTGTACGTTTACCACAAAAAAATTAGTGGAAAAATAAAATTGAATTGTTGAATTTTCAATTTGAAGTTATATTACAGTTTATAGGAATTTTTATTTTCTAGATTTTTTCTTAAGTGGGTCGTAGAAAAAATATGCTGCTCGACTCGTGTGGATTGTCCGTCCTGCTCAAACTTCGTCCTCGTGCGATATAGCCATCATATCCACACTAGTTGCACAAACTACTAATTCTATCAAAATGTGCCCTTTTACATTTAAAAACAAGCTGCCAAAAAATGTCAAATCAATTTATCCATCCATTTTAAAGTTATCGAATTAAAACATTCAAGTTTTCAAAATTTCAACACCCTGTATTTCGAAAAGTAAATGTGCTAGACCCCTTAATCCTCGTATCATTTTGTCCAATTTTACGAGAGGAATCTACATGCAAACGTTGTAATTACCCTTAACGTTCGAGATGCTCATACCATTTTTTGCGCGATCGTCTTGAAATAAATTCCGAATAAAATAATTTAAATTTCTTCGACATGAACGAAATGTCAAAAGTGACATTTATACTTCTCGATCAGTTTAAAATATATTTTGTATTTTGGTGAAATTGTTTTATTATTATTTATTACTTTTCGACGTCTGAACGGTAAGTAAATCACTTACCGACGTGTGAAACTTAGAAACCAGTAAACACAACCTACCGTCCTGACAACCGATGCTGTAAATAAACATAAAAGATCAATCGCGCAAAAAAATTATGGAAATAATAGTAAAAATTTATCCGAACAAATTCAAGTAGATCACCAGCATTGCGAATACCAGCTTTGCATAGAATTTTAATATAGCATCGGTGGTTCAGTGGTAGAATGCTCGCCTTCCACGCGGGCGGCCCGGGTTCGATTCCCGGCAGAAGCATATGAATCGCTGCTTCGTAAACGAGAGAGACACAGGAGAGAGCACACGCACGCAAGCAAGGCACATAACGAAGCAACGTAACATAACGTAACGTAACGGTCAGATCTTTTGCGTCGCGACCCCCGGTCACTCAAACATAATCTGACGTAAAGAACTAAAGTTCCAATAAAAGTGTTTCTGAACGGGCAATATTTTTAGTGCAATATGTAGCGGCAGCACAGAGGCTGGCAAAAATAGCTGGCAGCAATAACAGCCAGACTGGGTAATATATTGACAATATTTTCAGTGTTTCCGGCATATAGTATGTTTTGTGTTGCCTATGCATTTAATTGGTTGCAGCTAGAGTTGTTTTGGTGCTCGTTTGTTGTTGTTGTTATGTAAATTTTGGAAGTTATAGTATATAAAATGACTAATACTTGCTCGACTGAAAAGATTATTTAGTTTATTAATGAAATACATTTACATCCCGAGTTATAGAATGTGGAAACCGGAATTTATAAGAACAGAAATACTAAAAAAGATGGATGGGCAGTTATCGCCGAAGAATTTGGTATATCAAGTGATGAGGCCTACAGAAAATTCAGAAACTTGAGAACTTATGCAAAGAATGAGGTGGAAAAGAAGAAAACCGGTAGTGCTGGAGGTAAACTAGTGAAATGGTAGTTTTAACCTGTTATCAAGACTCTTATTTCTAGACTTAGGTAATCTAAAATTTCACGCATAAGGTCGAATCCACAATCTACTCTTCTTTTTCTTTAACTTTGTGTTTAAAACAATATAAGTCGCTGCGACAGCCATTCTTGTACGATTGTGTAGCCCGTCTACGAAACAAATTATTTCCATCAATGGGCCATAGTGTTGCAAACAATATTACCGAGCTATATATGTCAGAGCCATATGCTACAATTGAAATGTTGTCATGCTGGCTGGGCTATAGTTGCCAATATTGCAGCCACATATTGCACTAAAAATATTGCCCGTTTAAAAGATGCTTTAAAATATCAATCAATCTGTTCGATCATTAATCAATATCTAGAAATATGCATAATAGAAAACCTGCATAAAGACCAGTAACGCTTCTTCTGATAATTCTGTAAGTTCAAACGTGAGATCGAGTGAATTTAAACAACTCCTTAGTCATTCACGCGACACATCATAAGCATAACCCATACTTCAACACGATTTTAAAAAAGAAGACGACATAATTGTGGTTCAATGTCAATCCTTATGTAGCTAACTTCTCTTTTAGGGTAGGTACGTCACAGCATTAATGGCGAACTATTAAATTATCCAAAAGCTGAATTTTCAAATTGACATAAAAACCTTGTGAGAATAAAAATAATTGATTCCCCATTATGATTTTGTCCATTAATAACTATTAACTTTGAGGAAGCGTCATATTTTAGTGAAGTTTAACACCTCATAGACGTCATAGGAAAATTTAATAAGTACCCAATAAAATTGTAGATCTGTCAACTGTCACTGTCAATTTTGGGGAGATTCTGACGATATAGAATTGTGATTAAGATAAACAAGCTTTTGTTAATAAGTAGATGAATAAAATGGTAAGAAGATTGAAACGTTAATAACATAAGTTTTACTTATTGTGGAAGGATAAAGTATCATTAAATCGTAAATAATATAGGGAAATGGTAAGAAAGCGATTATTTGAGTTACAAAATGCAAAAGACACTGTTAAAAATACTTTAAAAAAACAATAAGATCAAAGCGAATGTTTTTTCTCGTAAAAATTTATTTTCTGTACTCACCAGATTTTCTAAATTTCAACTATGACACCATTTGAAGAAAACACACTATTAAAAAATAAACTGATCAGTTCTTATTTAACGTTCGACATTTTCGTGTCACGCAAAATTGAAAACGACTATTTACAACCGAATCGAAAGAAGTAAGACCACCGATTCTGCGGTTTTGATTTCTTCAATGACCGGTTCTTAGATGCGATCGCCAATGAGTGTGAAAGCAACAAGCAATGCTGCTCGTGTCAATGTGCTTATTTACTATTTATAAGTTGTCAGCTTTTGTTTATAATAATTGAATATAACACACGATTAAAACAAAGGAATTTGCTTTCTCGTTTATGCTCTGCTAGCAAAAAAGAAACATATGGTTGTGGTATGTATGCGGAAGATCCTATTGTGGTGGTTTTTCAGTGTGGGCATCAAATCTGAACGCACTACTTCACAGCAGTCAGTTGGTCAGTGTAACTACCGACACTAGGGTGGTGGCCTATGGTGATGATCAGCGCAAAATACACACCTAAGTGCAGCGCCCTAGCGGTCTATTTTTAAACAGTGATATTTTTTTGTAGCTTGTGCTACTGTACTTGACTGACAGGGCGGCAAAATTCGTAGCATGAGTGAAAATTGTACGTTGCTTTGAAGAGGGTCATAAAATGCTTCCCCATAGAGGGATTGTATTTGGATTTCACTTGATATATTCTTATCTGATGGTAAATAAAAACAAATATAAAGCAAAAAAACATCACATTTATCAAGAAATAACAATTTTAATGTATAGATGAATATTTGGTACAACTGAAGCAGTATTTAATAAATAAATAGCTACATAGAAAAACCAAAATAAAAAAGTTAAAATAGACATTTTTGTATATTCAAGAGACGTCAAAGTGTTACTGATAGAAAAACCATCAAGAAACTGTCAAAAAAATACATTTGGGTAAAAAACAGTTTAAGAATAACTGCTAGATTATATATATATGAAAACATTAAGTACTAATCTTAAGATGGAATCAGAACTGGTCCATTATTACTATTCACAGTAGTAGTTTTTCTAGGTTACTGAGTTGTTGATATCGGTATGTAACCTGATTCACATTTGGTACCGGACTTTAAACTCCTAACACTGGCTATTTGTATAATATAGTTAAGTTCGTTGGGATTT
>CAJUYH010001414.1:13222-49332 GCA_910591685.1 Galerucella tenella | reverse complement strand
TATATATATATATATATATATATATATATGTATATATATATACCTTGCGTTCTCACGCCGCCCTTGCAGATCAGCTTGAAAGCAAATCAATTTCAATAAAGTGTGAAGAAGATGAAGCATCCGTTCACATTACATTACATCGAATGGATGTACAATTGTTTTTTTAATTCAAAACTGAATAAGAACGATTAATTCGCGGATATCCGCGCACTTATTTCTACCACATAATATCTCTCTATTTGGTTTTCCATGAGATATACAAAACCATTCATGTATCGACTATTGACATGAGACTGAACATGAGAGTGACTGAGAAACGTAGAATCTTCATGATGAGTTTTAGGTATGTTAGCAGAGGGCGTTTCAAGTGACGGTTTTCAATACTATCTTTTTTTAGCTCAATATAATATAATGTTGGTATGGAACAATCTGTAGACGAAATTCTAAATTGTTGAAACGATAGGTTGATAATAAATGATTAGATGAGGGATAGATAGATATTAATTTATTTTCACGTCACTATATACTGAACATTAATTGGTTCAGATTGATGATGGCGGCGAGTCAATTAGCATGTTAGTGCAGTGTTAGAGAGTGGGAAAAAATAACGAAACAGATCACAAAAATGTGATGGAAGATATATGGAGGGGGTCTTAGAAATAGTGTAAAGAAACTGTCTGACAGAATCGATGAAGGAGAGCGCAAGTGAAAGAACTGCAAATAATAATATAGGCAGGTTTAGAGGTTATGGCGGCAAAATTGAACTTTAAAAAAGACCTCCGGGAACACAGAGTATATAACATACGGACATAGCGCCTCTTTCGGTTAATGTTAGCGATCACGTAATAAATTATTACGATCAAGTTGGTAACACTAGCATTACAGAAAGTTGGCTACATTCGCCGCACGGGATATACGAAAATGCATAAAACTGTCTTACTTGACCAACCGGCTCACCGTTCCGCCCCGTTCCCCGGGGCGAAACGGGGTAGTGATTGAGAGTTATGACTATCCGATTTGAGTACGTCCTTATAATCTTTTTTATACGCCGATTCTGTTAGGACAACAGTCTTCCCCCTTTGCCGTTTTGTTCTTTTTCTGCTTTCCTTTACTTTTGGAATAGGCATAAGATCTTCAGGTGAAACTGAGAATGGGGAATGAAATTGTAATGAAGAGGTAGGCATAACAGGTGTCGTCTACAATTATAGAAATTGAAAATAAATATTTCAATTTCTCTACAGGGCGTAAATCATTTGTTATGAGTAGTACCCCGTTCCGTCCTGAAGACACGACTGATGTTAATGATGTCTAGTCACTCGACAACTATACGTAAACAAATATTTGTACTACTCGAATAATTTATATATAGGGGAACCCGGGCTCGGAATGGGGTATTTAGTGGAAAACAATGTTTTTGAACATCAAAGCATTGATAGAACGAGCTGAAAATTTTTATAACAATATATTGTTGTGTGGCAAACACGGATATACACACATATTTACACTAAGTAAAAGAATATTATTTTTATGATGGAAAATATGAAACATTGTCAAACACCTCGTTCCGCCCCAGGCCCGGGGCGGAATGGGGTAGTGATTGCGAGTTATAACTATCCGATTGGAGTACGGGTTTGTAATCTATCCATACAGTGGTGAATATTTGCAGCATGACCGATAAAGACGATCAGTGATTATGGAATATTTTCTATATGAAAGGTATAAAAATACAAATGTACAGTCGTGATAATTCAATTCAAATATGGAACATTGTTTTAATATAAGAAAAAAATACAGTTAATACATTGTTGCTCGTGTCACAGACCTTTCCTCCGTATTATTTTGAAGTATAAAAAAAGTCTTATTTATAAATAGTATTTTTAAATTAACAACAATTGCAGGATTTGAAATGAATATTTCAATTTCTCCACAGGACGTAAATCATTTGGTATGAGTAGTACCCCGTTCCGTCCCGAAGACACGACTGATGTTAATGATGTCTAGTCACTCGACAACTATGCGTAAACAAATATTTAACTAGACGTAACCCAAGCTTATCAAACGTACTTCACTAACAATTGTTGAATTATAAAGCTGTATGATCAACGTACCTTGATCCCAAAAAAGATAAAAATTGCAACACAGAAAGTAGAAATTGAAGATCGACACACTCACGTCACAATATTCAACGAAACAGAAAAAAAAATACTATCAGCGATGAAGAAAAACAGCACAATCTATTCACAGTAATCGTCGTCTGGCGACAACATTTAATTGAAGCGTAAAATTTAAATCTTCATTCCGCCCCGGCTTCCCCTATATATATATATATATATAATAAACTTTTTATTTCAGCCTATGTGGCCTAGAAATACAATTTGACTTTTTTTTTTTACATTTTTCACATCTTTACCTTAGGTACTATATCGTACTCTAATAAATAAATAACTTTGTTATTTTGTCTTTTATATCTCTGTCCTGCACTCTTAGGTTATACCCATTGCACCATATTTCTCTCCTCTCCCTTGTCCTTTTTGCCATTTTTTTCTTCGTATCTATCTCCTCAAGCCATTTAGCCGCTTCTCTCCCTCCCTCACTACCTAACATTTCTTTTATTTGTAGTCTCATTCTCGACACCTCTCGGCATTCTTCTCACCAATGTTCCATTGACTCCTGTCCCTTTCCACATATTCCGCACCTCTTTTCCTCCTCCTTCAACCATGCCTTGTTTGTATTTTCCTGCGTTCCGCACCTCGCCCTTGCTATTGGTACAAACTCACTGTAGTTCTTTTCCATTAAGTATCTAGGCATCTCTCCCGTGTATATCTTTTTGTATCTTTTGTTATACCTCAATCTTTCTATTGTGTTCCATTGCCTCTGTCACTGTACATTCACTCCTCTCGTGCTTAGTTCCTTCCCGACCGATCTGTTGTCCCTTCTTATCATCTCTACCTCTTTCTAGCTCGTTCCGCACTCCATTAGCATTTTATTCCTTTGGAAAATGAGTATATAAAGTACTTATTTGTATGTGAAAAAGCGACGACAATTTAAACTGATGAAATTAAAAAGGCGACGATGAAGTGGATGAGAGAGTGTAGTGAGTGTGAAATAAAAGAGTAATAAAGAGGTGAATTATCAAATGGTATTAACAGCACAATGTTCAAATATATTGGAAATATCTAGGGTAGTATTAGAATGAAAAGCGGTATAGAAATCTGTAAGAGAAGGGATAATGTAAATATAGCGAATGAATAATACATGATTGTGAAAAGGCATGCCAAAGATATAAATGGGATATGACAGAGTAATTAATAGAATAACGATAAAATAAGAAGAAAAATATATATCTTTTATTATGTTATAAATATTACGTTATAAATTATGTTATACATAAATATATGTTTGTAAAGGTGTTTGGAAAGACCTAAATAGAGTCATGTTATGAGAAACTGTAATAATAATAAATACTAAACTTCAATCAGTTACATACCATTGACATGGCTTGCAAAAAATATCGATTACATATATATTGTTCAGTGTATTGAAATTATTATTGGTATGTAATTAAAAATAAGTAGTTAGGATTGTTATTGATGAATTAAAAATTACACATTTTTATTATACATTTGATGATAGTGTTTTTTTATTGTTATACAATTAATAACCCTATACATATCCATAACCCGATAAATTTGGAAATTTCTTTGGCGCTTCTTCAATTCGCTGACGCCCTCTTTGGAAATTTATAATTTACGAATTTGGAGGAAATTCTACATTATCATATGACGATACCATTATCATAAATACTATTGGATACGTTACGTGTAAATATAAATTTAACACAGTGTATTTCAATACAATGTGTCATTAGGTTTCTATATTTTTTGTTGTATGACGTTATGAGAATTTTGTTTTTAAAAACACGCAAAAGATACGTCTGGCACGCCATTCTACCTGTCAAGTTCATGAACTTAACCTTTTAATAGTCATGAATTGTATTACACGTTGACTGTTATAAGAAAAAAGGTAATATCTACTGCGCGGAATTTTCACGCACATAGGCATTCAAGTTGCATCATATTTAAAACACTTATATATACCCACACACTTCAATGATTCTTGTGAATATAATGTCGTTAAAACGATGTCAGGGTCTACCATGATTTGAGATGCATGCAACTCAGTTTTATTTTCAAATTTTACTCAAATAAAACCATTCAACACATTCATGCATGAGCGTGATCGTTCATTGTTTGGCTCCTTCTCCTTATTATATATGATGAACTAATCAAAAGTTCGATTGCACATAGAAAAAATTGGTGTGGGTATATCATATTATAATTGACATTATCATACAGACAAAAATAATAAGTTACAATAATGTTTATAATACTGACATATATTCCAGATAGAAATGGCTTTGAAAGAAGATTTATCATCAGAACACTTTGTACTCAGATGGAAAAACTTTTCTTATAATCTGTCATCGGGATTTTTATCACATTTAAACAGTAAAAAATTTGTGGATGTTACTCTTGCTGTTGAAGGACAATTATTAGAGGCCCACAAGTTAATATTATCAGTCTGCAGTTCATATTTTGAAGATATATTTAAGGTGAATATGAAAATTTTATTGGTAAGATGTTGAATAAAAAAAGTATATATTTCATTTTCATGTACAAAATTTTATATTTTTCTCTTCTGTTTATATCAAGACTAATCCGTGTCAACATCCAGTTGTAATACTGCAAGACATGAAATATTCTGAACTTGATGCTCTGTTAAAGTTTATGTATCAAGGTGAAGTGAATATCAAACAAGAGGATCTTGGAAGATTTTTAAAAGTCGCTGAAGTCCTAAAAGTCAAAGGACTGTCTTTAGACACTGCAACATTACAGGTAAAGAATATTCTTTACGTAAATTTAATATAGAAAACAAAAAAATTTCATCAACAAAATAATTTTTTTCATAGAATTTATCAAAGAATAACAGCAGCAGTTTGTCGCAGAATTCTAATGAAATTAAAACAGATGAATCGTCCCACAGTAATTGTATTCTATCTAAAGAACCGTCAAACATAATGCGTGACAAAAAAAATCATAATGAAACTAGTATAATATCAACGAAATCCTCTAAGAGAATCAAAAAGTCTTCTATTACACTGAACAATGCAACTGATAAAATATCCATTCGATATATTTCACCAGAGGCCGAGTATAAAGATAGTGGTACAAATAATACTGAAACCATCAGTGGAAATGATAATTCATCATTGGAGCATTTAAATATAATGGAAGCCTCGAGCAATGGTAGATAAGAATGTTAAATCATTTTTACATCTCTATTCTTCTTCAATATGATATTGAAATGTTATTTACAGATGAATCTATTGATTTAACAAAAGATGATGATGCTGATAATGATAAAAATGTATTTGTTAACAGCTCGAAATTACATTCTGCCGATATAGTTGATGGTTCGTCGAAACAATTTTCAAGTAAGACGTTCAGTTTTAATTTCATTCATTTATCACTAATTAATAATAAAATTGTTTCATTAATCAGTGGATTCATTGAATTTTGTAGATGTAGAACCAGTGGTATATAAATTATCAACACGGGGACGACCGCAATTAATTCATAAAGGTTACGTCTACAATTTAACGTCCCGTTCAGCAATATTGAATCGTTCACACTATCGATGTGCCGAACAGCATCGTAGTTGTCGTGGCAAGTGTGCTGTAATGGCAGAAAGATTTATACCAACTGGTGTTAATGATCATAATCATCCTCCTTGGATTATTTAAACTTAATTATTAAGACTATTTCCAACATTCCGATTATCGCCACATATAATGATATAATTTTTTATTTGTTATGTATGAGAAAGATATGGTTCATACATGCCGTTTAATTTTGTTATTATTTAGTATATGATATGCTCGTTTTTGCCATGAAAATAATTTTTATATGCAACGTAATATTATTTATATTATTACAGTAATATAATCATTGATAAGTCAATGCAAAATGCTCAAAATACTAATGAGAATAATATATATATTTGGATGTGAGAAATTTGAAGAGTCTTATGTTATTTATTCGAATGTACCTTTTTAATTATTAACAAATATGCTCCCGGATCAGCTAAACTTAATAATTATAATAGTAAATATGGAAATAAAACATACAAATTGCGAATTGATTTTTATTTACATTAAATATACCTATGCTCACAATAATGAGTAACTGTATTTTTGAATATTACAATTCATCATAGTATTTCTGCGTTAGTAGACACCTACATATTACTAATATGTTTATGACGGTTTCCAAGGTTGTACTTTTGGTTGAGTTGTACTATATGGTACATATGCTTTATTTGTTCCAGATAAATTTTGGGTATGATCCACCATCCATTTGTATTTAGGTCTGTTTGGATCTTGGTGTGGCAACAAATCTGTCTTGTAGTGCAACCATCCAAACCATTCAGCTGGAACTTGGGATCCATCATACCAAACATGAGCATGATCAGAATAAATCACCCATCGATTTCGGCCTATTAATTAAAGAACATTGGCATAATTTTATTGACTATTGACAAAACTACAATTAGAATTACAATATAATTCTGCTTACCGTAGAAATAAAAACTATTTTCGTAGTAGCGATTGCCATATTTATCTGTACCAACCAATGTACCACTTTTCAGGTCATCTGTTCTGTAGACATAATACAAAAATTTTTATTATTTGAGAAGTAATAATTGCCGATGTCTGGATATTATTTCAATCAAATAATCATCCAATGTCACAATTTACGAAAACAACTAAAGACATAACCTCAACAATGAAGTACATAACTGTTTAACATTTTATTTCTTATTGTAGTAATCACTCGGCTCAAATCCCTACCTGTAAAGTATTCTGAGCATATTCACTGGACCACCATTTTGCTGATAAATTTGCTTTAATCTTCCGAATATATCCAAATAACCTTTAACAATTTTGACGGGATTCATTTTGTAATACCACTATTTTCCCCAATGAAAATCAAGATTATATAAATTTGAAGAGTCAACATATTTACAAGATGATAATGTCGGAATTGACACGATCACCGCTATCCTTACCAACCGTGGTTGACATTATTCCCCATACTTGCGGCGGCGCTGACAGCGGAAAGTTGAATTATATTCAAAAATCAAAATGGCGTTGTATTTAAATTGTGAAACGATTACAATTCACGTGGATAACAAACACACAAATTGGTCGACGACCAGGATGATTCATATTTTATTTGTCATCTGAAAAATATAAAATATCATTCCAACTCGTATAAATACTTTGAAAACATATATATTGAAATTTTCTTTTATTGAAGATACAAAATTATTTGGAAACAGTTGTTACAATACATCGCCATTATGCTTGTATAGACGCAATTTCAATCAAACTAATATGAGAGAGGCAATAAAAAATGTGAAAAGTCGTTAAAAATTGGTGTCTCGTTTAAGTCTTTAAACCCGTGTGTATCTTAATTTATGTATGTTTACAAGTGTCGTTAAGTTATGTATATTATAAATTTTAACTACCTCCATTCTCTGGTTTCATCAGTAAAGACATTGTTGTGGTAACCATGAGGGTTATTCATATGTCTATATCCTTTTTTTTTTTCGCCTTTTCTTTCGCCTCAAGTTGTTCATAATACAATCATTTATATTCTTATTACTTATAAACAAAAACAAACGAATGCCAGTGCTTCTTTTTATGTTTATATATCTCATTAATGCAAATATGATTTATGAATCTAAGTGGAATAACAATATAAAAATTATTATACAAACTCAAACATATATTGATAATGAAAAAAACAAATTACTAATAGACGCGATAGGTAATCGTAGACCGTTTCCATATCAACAATAATGCTGAACGCTGGTGGAAACAATCGAACAATTGAGCCATCGTTTCACCAAACATTACCATTGTACTGGAATAACAATAGACCGTTATGTTGAAAACATAACCGTTTATTACTACTGCATTGGATCAACAATTAGGTTGCTCGTGGCTCTAAGTTGTTGAAAAATATTACGATCAAATTCACCAACATTTACACCGGCCACACACATCATACTTTAATATCATTTATGTTTTATTGTTTGTCTTAAACATTTTGAAATATTTTCCGGTTTGTACAGAGATAAACTTCCGTAACGGAAATAAATCCGTGAGACAATTCCATCATATATACATATATATTTTAAGTATATGAGAATTTTTCTTTAACAATATCAATTTATTCACTTATAGATTCAATTACTACATTTGACTGATGTATGATAATGCCTGCTGACTGTTCTGATACCTATACGTATATATGGCTGCAATGTTTTATCAATGTGTTGACAAATTCTATTATATATAATCTCATCGGTACCTGTGATGTCCAATGATTGATCATGATAGTTTACAAAAGCACAATTCACCATATATTTATGTATATATATATATATATCTGTAGATTAGAAAAAATTGTTATGTTACTCAATATGCGAATTGAAGGGTGTCGCTTAGCACCCATAAGAACAATTTATGTACATATCTATACGTATAAAGACGATATATATATATATATATTGAAGACTTGGTGCCACGATGATTTGTAATGGGAAACCATTTGCTGTGTGTACAGAGAAAAAAACAAAAATACATCATCTCATTTCATGCACTGAGTCATATTGGGATACACGAACCTACGTGTATGTTATCAACGATTTTTATAATACTCATATTCATATGTGGATAGGTAAGTATATATGGTTAAATGTTTCATTGATAAATATTTGTTGAAATCATTTTGAACAATGAATTATACTACATACATAGAATCTCATTTATTCTATATTGCACATACAATACAAATTGTTTGCATATAAATTGATGAATTTATGTGAATTTATATGAAATTTATAATAATATGTGTTATTTAGAATATACAGATTGAATTATTTTCTTCGAGGTGATGGCGTTGTGGAAATGTGCATGTTATGCAAAATTGCATTATTAACCGTGACCAATATAAATTTGAAAAACGAAAAAAAAAAAAAAGAAAAATGCTGTTCGTGCATAAATTTTATTGTGGCGATTGTGACCTCGAACTCTTTTTGTGTCATGCTTCAAATGAAATATATGTATGGTGCATGATATGATCAATGCATACAAAATATCAGGTTGAGAAACCCTCACTGGGCCGGTGCAAAACGTTTATCCGTTGCTACTACACAACCACACTGACTGCGACCAATCAAATCACACAAAATACCACCCGTTGACGCCCAATCATGGCGACCGCAGGTTCTCTATCGTTTATATTTACTATTGTAACTCGTCACAATTTACCTATTTGATTTCATTTATAACTTAACAATTATTCCAAAACATACAAATAATACATTGAATATGTAATTAATTATATTATTGATTGGCCAATCAAATAAAATAGATATTGAAATGTAATTATATTAGAAAAGATATTTTTTATTATATTTTAATAATTCTATGTGCATAAAATTATTAAACATGAGATGCTACTTATTTATGAAAGAAAGTAACATAATTGCATGCATTAAAAATTCATAATAAATATATATATATATATTCTACCAGTGATTGTTAATATAAAATGAAAATTAAAAAGGGTAGACTAACGAAAATGATGTCATTTGCATATGTAGTTAAATTGCAACTTATTCAAATATTGCATCTTTTTTCAATGTCCTCAATTCCATGTATATATATATATATATATATCCATATATATAGACATATGTTTGTGAATCATGACAAAACATCTACACAATTTTGCAACGAATTTCCTTGGAATGTCATGTAAGCAGTTTCATTATGTAATACATTTTTTTCATCATGAAAATAAAAAAAAATATGAATACAAATAAACAAACAAATGGCCGAATTACCTCATTACTTACTCCGTAACAATTAAATAGAATAAAATATAAATAAAAATTAAAAATGTTATTCTAAATAATTATTCAATTAGATATCAACAATGTAATGAAAACAATTATCGAAATTAACTGTTATCATTATCCACTTAATTGTACGCCTTATATAATTAATCTTGTAAACGGTATATTTTATCAGTTTATGATAACATTATATTTTTGCAATATTGGTTTGTTTTGATTGGTGAAAATTGTAATAATTCGTGTCTCATTTGTGAGAGAATAAATAAATAAATGAAAAAGACAAAGCGAGGGCGGATTGAAATGTCTCATCGAGCGTGAACTAATAGCTCCGCCTCCACCGGTTTCTTCACGTCCACCCGCGTCGTTGTTGCTCGTGACGCCGTCGCTGTTGTTGACTGTGCTAAGCTCTGTGCTTCACTCTCAATTCAGTTTCATTCCCCGGTGGCTGTTCAGTGCCACATCGCGTGTCACAAACGCTTGTTCTCCAATATTTAAACACCAATACAAAACGTGCCAAAAACCCCACATCAATATATATATATATATGTTTTTTTTTATCTCAATCCATTGATACATTGAATGATAAATAATTCAATTATTTTTTGACGTGTATTAATAAAGAAAAAAGTGTCATTATGATATTCTAATGTTTCGTGTGTGCAAAGAGATTATATTTTATAGAGTACAAGCCGGATAAAATAAATGAGAAATTAGGTGATTATTAAAACGTGAATATATATATTGAAAATAATAATAATAATAATAATAATAAATATATAATTTTGTTTATATTTATATGTTTACATTGATAATTTGATATCAATATTTATGAGAGGTTAATCTTCATATATGGTTTACGTATATAAAGTGTGCAATAAGATAATTTACAACAATAAAATGCAAGTTTAAAAAATTAAAACCTTTTTTTTTCTCGTCAATATACATTGTTTACAATTATTAATATTTATTATACTAAACAAATGGATATATTATTATATTCATTGGCGTTTGAATGATAACATATAATATACTAATTACAATGTAAACATGTAAACATCGTTATCGGTCGCGTCTGTGTGTGTGAGTGTGTGTGTGTGTATTTGTGATTGTTGGAAATTAAATTAAAAATCCCAATCAAGTAATGCGAAAAAAAAAAAATTATTATATATAATATTTTGTTTTAATTCATATACTTGTCTTTTCTAAATACAATTGCACAAAACAATTGACTGAACTCGCGAGATTTATTGGGGATACGTTTGATCTTTCGCGAGACAGTGATCACTATGTCTTTTACATATACAACCAACTACACATAGAAATCCACATATGCAAAATTAATTGCGACTATTCATTTACATTAGTCCGTTGCAGTTGAGTGGCAACGCGTGTTTCCTATACGGAAAAAAGACACTAATCCCAAATTGGTGTTTGTGCTTTCAATTGAATGCGTGTATATATATATATATATGCTTGGCCCGACGGTGATCGACGTCATACAAATGCTCTCACACCAGATCCCATTATTTATATTGAAAAAAATCGAGGGTTTGGAATAGACCACAGTTTCCTAACAGAAAAGTAAAAAAATAAAATACAATAATTTTAACATTTATATTTTTCTTTTTAAATGAAACATAATGTTGAATATATTATGATTTCATGGTAAACAAGTTGATGGGACATTTCTTTAATCTTTTCCGTCTCACTAACTTATGTCACAGCGATGGTAGCATGTACTTCCTTTGACACATGAATTTATATGAGACACAATGCAGTCCCTAAAAGGTATATATATATATATATATTTTTTTTTTGTTTATGGCAATGAGTGTTAGTGAACATCGAACGAGAAATCGTAATACAGCCGACGGAAGCATTTATAGATCCCATGAGATCGCGTGGAGGATGCAAGTCGGCGCTAAGACGTGTGTTTTTCCTTGATGCGAACTAAAAGTGTTCAGCTGTCGCTGACTTGTCTTCCACGCGCGCGCGCGTGCGGCGCCTCTTTTTACACATACATGAATACATACACATATACTGATATACACACATACAGATAGAACATGATGACTTGAGAGGATGACAGATATATCTATATTAGATATATATATTCACAACATTGATTAAATTAAAAATGTTAATGAACTTTTATGTCTTTTATTGCTTTGCAAATTTTTTGGTTGGCTTAATTTGTTTGTTAAATAATGGTGATTTTACAGTAAAATATTATTGTACGTTGATATCCGATGGAAATGATAATCAAATATATATATTTATGTATGAGTGTATATTATAATTTTTTTTTTTTTCATTTTGTGTTGCAGATCTCGTAGTAGTACATGCGAAGATAACTCTTCTCAATGGCAATTCACCCGGCAATTATTTCAATAAAATATTTGAAAAAAGAAACTGTTTAATCATTGAAATGTGTTGCAAGAGGTCAAATTGCTGCCAAAGTGAGTGAGATTTACGGAGCGAGTACCGCATAATCGCTTTGGTTACGATTTGATTGCCAACTAAAAACATAAATAAAAAAAAATGAAAATGAATAGTCAAGAAGAATCTATGGATTTTCATATTGATTGCAAATAATCAATGAGTGAAATAACGTATACACATTTAAAAGTAAAAACACAAAACATTTCATCGACGTGATAAAGAAGAAAATAAATATTTGTTTTTTTATATACATCATCAGACATTACTATTTCCGCTCTTCGTCTATGAGAGAATCAATTGACGATATAAAGTGAATACAAAAGAGTGAAAGTGATTGTTTATTTGTTCTTTTCAACATTCTATAATAAATAAATATTAAAAATTCCATAGTGAAAAGATTTTTAATTTGTCGTCAAAAGTTCACCAATGCGGAAACAGCATCGACCTTTATGAGCTATTTGACTGTCGATCGTGGCTTTAAAATGGTTTCACACGTTTTACCAGTTGCTGGGGTGAGTTTCACTTATAATAACCAAAAAAAAAAAAAAACTGCAAACAGTTTAACTATAAACTACACTTTTAAAAATTAATTTACTACATAATCGATCAATACACACATATAAGCACATATATATATATATATCTTTATAACATGATATTATCATACGTATAGATATTTAAACATATCTATAGAACAACACGTCACATTCGTGCCTTTGGGTCATTGATAATCAAGATCATACAACTGCGCAGTATATGAAAAATTGTTACGTATTTTGCCATTTAATATTGCACATCCGATACTAATAATGATGACAATAATCATGACAGTATAAAGAATGTCTTTACAGTTTTCTTTATCATTTAATAATGATTGTTATAACAATTTAAATAAACCGAATGTTAAAATAATGTGAGAATTATTGATATAAAAATCGATCGTCACTAATTGTAAGGTTGAAACATCCAAGACAGAGTTACAGTTACAGTGAAGAAAAAAAAGAATTGCTCAGTACAAAATTGATAAATAAACACAGACACATGTGTATATATATTTAGACATTATTGAAAGTTATTGTATTTTTCGTGTCTTTGGAGCTGTGGGTGGAATTGAAAGTCCATAACATCCACCATGTTGAAAAATAGATTATTCTCACACGAGATAAAGCAGAGAAAAAAAATAAAAATTTAAGCTGCAGTGCAGTAAATTGTTGAACAAAAATATTTATATATAAACAGTCAACATTTATATTTCTGTGTACGTGTATGAATATAATAGATAGATAATAAAATAGGTAATAAAACTTACAACAGCTTGAATGTAATGAGGTTATAATTTAATGGCTCTTGTGAATTATTTGGTCTGTTACAAACTGGTTGACACAGTACAATACATATGTATATATATATATAAGTATATTTACATTGCGTGTAATGAACATTTAATGCCTTCTGCAAACGTATCTCAGTGTTATGTGCCGACGAGTTGATGCAGTGATGCACTTGGGATAGGGCATTACAGTTGCCAAATTATAATCTTGTCATTTGTACATAACTCAATTCAAACAGAAAAAAAGTAAATTAATTATCTCTTTTTTTTTTCTCCAGCTACACAATTAAATATTATTTGATTTAACGAAACATACAGTTATATTTATACATACATATATATATATATATATATATATATATATAAATTTTTTTTTTCAATTCATTACATTTCAATGTGAACTTTGTATAATATTTTACCAAACGTAAAATCGTCACAGTGATATAAACCAAGAAACAAGAATTTAATTGCAAATTAACGATCTTACGTGCGATCATAAGTTTTGCCAGCGACATAATGCGATGTGTCACAACAGAAGACGTGGTGTTTGTAAGCTGGCAGTGACGGAACTTCAAACATCGCAAACCCCAAGCCAAAAACTTATATTCTCTCTCATGTTTATAATTAATATGTTTTATTTCCATGTTTATAACACTCCAACATTCACATTCGATTTCCGATATTTATTTATACACATAACTCTTAATTCAAGTTGATACTGGTGTATGGTAAGAAGGACAATAACAAATATATGACAATAATAAATGAATAAATAAATAAATTAATGGAATTAATCCAACAGGAGATACAAGGCAATGGGAGTATCAGCAGTCCGAATCTCAGTAGCATCCAGGACACAGCCCACTCATTAAAAATAAAACAAGAACCTTTTCAACTCTCACCAACTTCATCACTTCCTCCGCTTCATCAAGGTAAAGACACCTCTGGCCATACTTATATATTTATAAACAAAGATATATGTTCATTACCAAACGACACTATTTAAAAATCATATCAAGATATATCATCACATACATCATAATGTTGATTCGCTCAGTGAGACACTCACTATATACATACGAAACGCATTTATGTTCTAATAATACGTGAATGTGAGAAATATGTTAAAAGTGAGTGAAAGAAAGAGAGATGAGGGGACATGTGTGATGGACTGGGAGAGCGTGCGAGGACACACGCACCCTGATCTCTCCTCACAACGTTTAGTCACATTCTACAGTGACACGTATATCTCAGCACAACACATGTATAACTCTGCATATATATATGAATATAAATATATATATATATATATATATATATATATATGAATATAAATGTTACTTGGTGCTAAAATACAAATCGATGTCGAGTGGATTACATAGTTACAAAAAATATTTGTTTGTTTCATCTTTATAAATGTATGATCCCTATTGGATTCTGCATCATAACGTAATCGCATTGCAATACAATTATATGCGCAATGACTATTTTTCGAGATCCATAATAATATTATGATGATGATGATGATGATGATGGTGCATTTGACCATTAGATATCAATGTTCTTTTTATTCGTTTGCTATATATCCTTATATGTGACCCGTCTCGTCTTTCTATCATACAGTAAATATAGTCGGAAGTAATTAAACAACAGATAAGAAAATTCATTCACGAGTATATTGTCTCATATTACCCACCTTATAAATACATATATACACACACACACATATATATATATATATATATATATTATTCGTTAATCACAAGTGCGTTTTGTGATTAATCGAATCGTTGTAATGTGAGTCACACGACGACTCCATGTCTTGTTATATATATCTATATATATATATGTGTGTAATTGGGTTTTTTTTATATCATTATCATTTAGTGTGTTGTGTATGTGGTTGAAAAAAAATCTATGGGTTTTGGCATTATGCTTATGAAATCAGGAGTCATTTTCGAAGAGACGGTGAAATGGCTGTGGGAGAGGGAGAGTAGGAAGAAAAAAAATATATAAAGTAAAGAATGGCGGTGAGAGAAAGAGAGAATACGACGGAGGGTAAGAATTACGGGTCGCTAATCTTGGAGAGAGAGGCTTTACACGTTGACCTGATATATGGCCGCGTAGCGACGCAAGCTTTTGGGTGAGATTCTTGATGTCGACTCTGTGAGAATGAAAACGTCGCGTGCGCAGCGTATATATATATATATATATATATATATAAAATGTGTGTGTGTGTGTGTGTGCGTAAGTGGCAATACGGGAAAGCCAATGGTGATAGTATATATACATATATGTATTATAAATGCGAGGCGAAAGAGCAGCTGGGTGATTATTGTTTGGCATGAAATGTTGTATGACGCATTTTAAAATTAAAAGCCACTATATGAGAATTAATATTGCTCTCTCATTCTCGCCAGTTCTCTTGTCGTTTTTGTTCTAAAAATTGCATGGGCTTTTCATTTGGATCTGTTTCTATATTCTCCGTTGAAGTGGAAAAATATAAAATAACAAATATAGATGCGTATGTATCGGTATGATATATATATATATATGTTTGGTTGATGAAATACTTGTAACATTTATGCGGATCGTTTTTTGGGTCACGTGGTCACGATTGTCCTGGAGGAAAAAGGAATATATGTGTAGTAGACATATGTTGAAGAAGAAAATGAACATGGAAAATAAGTACAAATGTAAAAAAATATTGTTACTTGAATGAAAGATGGAAAAAAAAGAAAGAAAAAAAAATTCGTTTCAGTATAAATGATTAAGGGTATGCTAAATAACTAAGTACCATGACCTTGTTTATTTATTTTGAAATCAGGTCGTGAACATAATCTTTCTAACTGAGATGTGTATTTATAGTTTTGTGTGTGTAGTAAACAAGAAATCATAGTTTGGAGGTAATCAGTTTATTCTTGATAAGGAGGTACATATAAATGTGCTATCATATATTATTGACAATGACGATAAATCAATACGCATTATATGATTTAATTATCGATGTTTATATATGTTTATTCCATGTAAATGTAGAGTATTGCAGAGTGAAACTTGTTACATTTCAAATAGTAACAACAAATCACACTGGAATATTGACGAATAATAATCTGTCTATATTAAAATATTAATATTTAAATACTGAATATTACTGCAAACAGATGAAAATTCTGTGGTTCTATTCGCGTATTATTTCCAATTAACGTTCCAGTCTGATGTCCGATCACTATTCAAAAGTATTTTTTAGTCTGAAATTCTCACATTGTGTTCAAAATTATAATGAATATACTGTATTTTTATGAAGCGTAAGGTAAATTAATTTTTCATTTGTAATCATTTCTAAATTGGCATTGTTCCAGTTAATTATTCATTATTCATTTCATATTAATAGTACAAACATGTATAGATTCTCATGATTGATTACAATAGTATCATCAATGACCTTAATAAGATAAATATGAATTTATATATAATATATATTAACAATATGTCGGAAACTATTGCATGAAAAATCAAGTCAAGCCCCCATTGAACGAAATATCTTCGATTCTCTCCCTCATTCATTATATTATTTTTTATCACTTTTATTTATTTTTAGACAGAGATATAACACTAGTGCATTTTTTTGTGTCGTCATATATATATATACATAAGACAATGTTCGTATATTCATATTGAATAAATGAAATGAGAAACGATAACGCGCTATATTTAATTTCATTTATTTGAATTCTTCACATATTCAATATTGAAGAGGGAACAATTTTTTATTCTGGCATAGAAAAAAAAGTGTGAAAATAAAGAAAAAACGACATTCTGAGGTTATACATATAAGAAAAATTGTTTGTGTTATCGATTCAATGTAAAATGAATAACGAATCATTTCAATACGTATTGCGATATATTTCCTTTTCTCTCTCTATATTCCGATCTGTAACATAACAGAAACGACGACGAGGTCGAGATTCACTGCTGCGATTGGTTGTCATATGGAGATACCACAAGATGAGCTAATCATGCAGTTGATGACCCAATGCCCTTAGCTCAACACTTTATATTACAACGAAAACTACATTATAATATATAAATTTACGCAAATCAATATTTCTCTTTATGAATAAAAACAAAAAGAGGTAGTATCTCCAAAATTCATTGAATTGGACATAAATTTATATACTGAAAGACATAAATGCATACAAATATTGCACACATGTACAGTACTACATATTGATCTGTTGGCAGTGAAAAATATATATTATTCAAATAAAAAATTTAACTTGAAAAAAAATGTAGGTTCTGCGAAATGCACGGATTTTCTGCGTCCATATGAAGCAGAGAGAGAGTTGCCGTCGTTGCTGTATAGCCATACGGTATCGTATTACCATCGTGAGCCATAAGGCCCTTGGGGGCTTATATGAGTCCAACAAAACGCGCCCCCGCAATCACCGCGTTCCCCTCGTCGCCTTCATTCTAACTGCGACAACTCTCTACTTTTTTTTTTCTTTTTTTCTCTCTCTCCTCTCTCTTTTGCCCATCAACTCGCACAACGTAAAATATATATATATATATATGTATGCATATAATACACATTCCGCTGAACATTGATTTCTTCTGTTGTTGATAACGATATCTCCAAAATTCTTCACGATAACTCACGATTCTTACAAACAATGATTATTGAGGTGATCATAGTGATCCAGTCGTCTCTGAAATTGTCTTATTGATGAAAATTTGTTATCAGTGTTCGAAAAAACTTGACAATGATATTGATATTCCAATTCACAATATTAAAAATGCATCAATTGAGAGAAGAGCTATAGTAAAAAAGTGACCGTATAATTTTTTTTCAGATTCAAGTAGAATTTTTCACTGATTTTAACTAAAATAATTTGTCACCATAAGTAAAAAATTTATTTCTGCATCGTCGAAGCTTGACAATGCTTGACACGTAAAATTTTACTTGTTATAAGAAAATTTTTTACTTAAATACCGACAAAAACTTTTCATGTTACTTTTTTTACTTGGATTCAGGAAAAAAATTCTCTCAGTGTATAAAACATATGTATTTATTGGTGATTTTACAGTAATCCATTTGACTATTTACAGTTATCCTACAAAGTTCATATTTAATGATTATTTACAAACAAATCATATGGTGAAAATCAATAAAAATTTGCACGGCATATCGGAAAATATGTATCATTAACTAGATAAATTTATTGATCCATTTCATACTCATACAACTATTTTATTTTCCGAAATTTTTAAATTATCGCTGTCTACGTTCACTTCTGTACTTATTAAATTAACCTACTTCCAATACCATTCTACTGTAATTTAAATAATACATGAGTTTACAAATTTTTCTTATTTAATATATACTGCAAAATATAATTGTTTTTATTGCGTTAATATTTTTCGCATGGGCCTGATGAAACACTACCACCACGACAATTTCTGTATGAAAATATATAAATAGTTGTATAAATATTGAATATAGGCATGCAATTAATAATACGTTTTATCATACAATAGAGCTATATCGATGATATTGAGCGAATGAAAGGGATCGTAATATCAAATTACATACAAATATATCCTCCAGACTAATGGGCTAATTGTATCTCCTTTGGAAGCACGTGCTCATGAGAAACAAAATGTGCAATATGGGTTCTATACATGCAAAAACAGCTTTTACCATGTGATCCATCCTCATTATCTTGGACACCACGTATATTTCTATTGGATGGCAGCAGTCGACATGCGCGTGCTCTCCAATCATAGAGAAAAGAGTGAGTGGAATAGAGACACAGAATGGAAAAAAAAAAAAAAACTAAAGAAGAGAAAAGAAAAATAATGCAAAGGGGAATGATAAAAAATTGATATGAGCCATGAGATTGCGATAAAATATGGTTGAAGAATTTACAGACACACGTAATTGCAATTGGAGACTGCGATGCTATGTGATACAGATGTATACATATACACATTCGTCATTTCCTAGATGTGTCAACGCTGTGTATATATTGCTATACATTTTTAATAATAAAATGATAGAAAAACAATGGGTGAAAATTTTTTTTTTATGAAAAATAATTATTAATAATTTGTGCATTATTACAATAAAAGGAGATAAACTGGCTGGGTTGGTCTTTTTATAGTGTCAGCACGTCCTGAACGTCTGACACACGTGACAGTTTTATGAGATTGTGTCACGTTTAGCTACAGCTAAATAATACGTACATTTATATATTAAATTTCGCTTATCAACGTTAAATGTCGATGTTTAATTGTTGAAGACACAGCATTTTTGGAATGCATATTAATTAATAATTCATGTTGATTTCATCCAATTTCTTGACCCTTGTCTCGCAAGTATTTTTTATATGTCATGAATATCATACGGTTTCATTATTGGCTGTTGGATTCTCAAAAAGAAAGACAATTGTATTTTACGGTGGCATAGTATCATTATTCGACATTTTTTTTCATCACTATTTGATCAATCGCCGATTTCTCATCAGAATCTATTGATTGGTTATTCATTAAAATTGGTGGATTAATTTTGAAGATTTCAGCGGTCAAAGTTGTGTTTGTTTAACCAATTTTAATTCTGTCCGACGATATTTTCGACAGTCGCAAAGAGTCAAACCAAAAAAAAAAACCTAATTTATAAATATGATATATTTTGTTGACCTACAATTTTATTAATACTATTTTTCATTTTATTTTTTTTTTCCACATATTCTTAACGTTGTTTATATTTGTATTGGGAAAATACTGTATTGTTACCGGAAGAAAAAAACAATTTTCGCGACTATCTGGCTTTTATCAAAACATTGTTGACTGTGTTATGACATTGAACGAACTCATACGCAGTAGATGTCATGCACACAGTCATACACACACACAATCACACGCATATATGTATATATACTTAAATTTGTGTTTTCAAAATAATGTGAATCAGAAAATTTGTCATGTTTGTATAATGTGGCGAATACACAAATAATGCTCCTTGAGGTACGTCATGACATGTCATGATGACATCCTAAAACAATTACAAGTCCGTTAAAACCATGTAAAAAAATACTAATCATGTAAAATAAGATGAATAAGTACACTGTTGCAATTTGAAAACATGAAATTTCGACAATTTATTTTTGATTTTATTAATAATGCTTATTCAAATAAGTATATGTTGTATTTTTGAGTATACAGCGTCTCTGGGCATAGAATTTCAGGCTCAAAATGTCTTTCAAAATTTGCTGTCACAAGCACGTTCAAGATACGTCTTTGCTCCCTCTAACTCTTTCACCCACACACACTCACACACACACATATGTGTACGCGTTAATAGTAGAGTATAGAAAACATGTATAGAGTCTCAACAGGGCTCGATTTTCATTCGATGGAACGTGACTCCGTGGCCGCGTGGCACGAATGACTGTTACGAAAATAAATTTTTGTTTATCATTTCGTGCCACTACTATGTTCAACCCATTCGTTAATGACGTTAAATTTATGGCACTAGATCCGTTTCCAATGATTCTAATAACGAATATATAAACAAAATATAACGTTCAGTATATTAATATCAATAATATCTAATCACAATCAATATACCAATAAATTATAACCCCCAACCATTTTTATTGCCATTTAATTATTTATTGTCTTAATGATGTTTATATGATGAGAAGAATTATATGATTATGATGTGAGGTTACATTTGCATTATCGTATTGGGCTATATAGGTGTGCGACGTAAACAGAGAGTAACTCTCGTATTCAAACATACATATCGCCTGTATGGTTGCGTGTGGGCTTCGGGTTCCGAGACATTCCAGCCTCAACGGCCCAATTGTTTTGCGTCCAAGCTCATAACGACTTCCAGGAAGTGTCCTCAACTTGACTCTATATACGCAACTACGCGTGCCCTTACACACACACACACACACACACACACTCACACACACACAACCTCAGTATACATATATATAATTCCATCGATCGCCATTGTCTGTGATTTTTTCTTCAAATGATAACTGATAAATGAATAATACTTTGTAAGAAATTTCACGAAGCCGCTATTGTTGGGTGGACGCTACGCTACAAAAATGTCATGTTAAAAATTAATTTATTGGTCTATCGATGAATTATATAGTTTTAATACGTGGTATTGGTTTACTTGTGATAAAAATTCACAGTACTGCGAGGAAAATATTTTTTCGGCCAGCCATGGTAATCATAATCGAGGATGGTGATAAGGTTGACAGGTTTATTTTGATTGTTTGGAAATTTTGCTGCTGGCACCCTCTACTTTCCTTCAAGGTCATTAAAAAATAATACGTGGAAATTAGTAGATTGATCGGACAATATTAAGACGTGCCGGTGAAATGTTGAAATTCCCTATCTGATTAATATTGGTTTTTTCCAGTAATTTAATTTTTTTTTTTTTTTTTTTTTGGGAGTGAAAAAACTGTGGACAAATCCAATTCTTCATGATGAATCTTAAGTCGAACTATCACTTAAGATGTGATAAAAATTCATATTGCGATCTGTATATTTTATACCATTTTAGTTCGAATTCAACTCTCACATAACAATTGATTTATAGAATTTGTGTCAATGTCGTTGGGAATTGTATGCTCCGGTATTTCGTTTCTATCATAATTACAACATCAATAAATATATAAGATATGTCGGACTATGTATAAAAGTGTTGACCGTGAATTTTATTGTCGTGTACAACTTGATATGATGTCGTAAATTAATTTGTTTTTTTTCTGTTTCTATTTTATTTTTGTTACAGTGAGTAATTTTGTTTCGGAGATGTCTTCAGGATGTATGAACAATTTGACAAAGGACATTCATGATGTGTCGGTGACAAATTTTTCTCGAAGTCTGTCATCCCATCATATCATGAATTCACATCATCACGATCTCCACAGTCCACGATCAGCCATCTCTATGCACACTTTTAGTTCATTGCATCATCAGAGTCATAATAATAATAATAATAATAATAATAATAGTAATAATAACAATAACAACAATAATCATCATCATCATAATCATCATCATCATTCCCATCATCTGGAGGGTAAAGGTGGATCACCATCAGTTGGACTTCATAGCTCGACTAATAACAACAATTCACCGAGTACATCCAGCACACCAACTACAAACTCTGAAGCCAGCACCACTGTCTCCGCGTCAAATAGTATTGAAGCATCATCAACAACTGTAAAACCACCATACAGCTATGTAGCACTTATAGCAATGGCAATTAATCACAGTCCTCATAAAAAAGCCACATTGAGTGAAATATATGGTTACATCACTACAAAATTTCCATATTATGAAAAGAATAAAAAGGGCTGGCAAAATTCAATTAGGCATAATTTGTCGTTGAATGAATGCTTTGTTAAAATTCCACGTGAGGGTGGTGAACGCAAAGGAAATAATTGGACATTAGGTGATTCATTATTGATATTTTTTTATTTATTTATTTGGACTTTTTGATTTTTTTTTTTTTCATTTTTTAATCGTAATTGTATGTAATATAAAGCTTATGGTATTTATTGTTCGGTTGGGGAGGGGTATTATTTTGCTTTTACAGATCCACAATACGATGATATGTTTGAAAATGGTAATTACAAGCGTCGAAAACGTATGAAGAGACCGTATAGAAGTGCATCATATCCGAAATCTCTGTTTGGTGAACCATTTGCGTCAAGTCATGTCCATCTTGGTGCTACGAGGAATCTTTTTGGTCATTCGCCACCGGCTTATACATCCACTGGATATCCAAGATACGATGCCAGGTGATAAATATAGAGTCGTATCAAACTTGATGCGTTTCCAATTATCAATTGTCTATGGAAATTATTATAATTTATTGATTGAACAGAATTTAATGTTTGTTTAAGAGAGATTTTCATTCTTTTTCTGTTTTGTTTTTCCTAAAGCACGTGGAGCTTACCACAACCCCAATTATCATACAGTCATTGTCAAGGGGTGAGTTTTAATACTTGATAAGTTTATTCGATACTTTCCATTCCGACACAATGACATTTGTAGAGTTTTATATAATTTTTTTTCTAAATTCTGATTGGAATATCAGATTCAATCTCAACTTCAACCAATACATCATCAGTCAATGTCAATTCCCACTATGAATGGATATGGACAATATAATTCCTTAGGTGAATATTCTTTTGTCATTATTTTTGTCATTGAATAGTGTAATAGATAAGTGAAATTGACGGCGGACCAAAGCTTTTCAAGGAAATTACATCGATGTTTCAGGTGGTAGCTCAAATTCACCTGGTACAATGGCCAGTAGTACATTTGGTAGTAATTTCACATCATGTAAAAGACGACATGACGGCTCTTTAATGACTGACACAATGCCTGGACGATGTTCTTATTGGCCAGACAGTAAGTTTACTTTTTAACGAACGTCGATTTCAAATATCTTCAAACCAAAATTCTGAGTATAATACCTGGTGGAATCATTTAAATCATATATTGGTCTCTCTACAACAATTTTCTCAATAAATTGTTAGTATTGCGAAAAATTCGCTTGACTTTACACTCAGGACTGGTTTGAAAATAATCGGAACTCTCAATTTCTTTTCTTTTCAAATTATTTATTGGACGATAATTGCAATATATATTTAAAATGAATTTTCATTCGATTCATTTTAGTGGTTAATGTTAAAGAAGAGCCAGGTAGTTCGACCATGACATCGGGTGGCATCAGTGGTATTGGCGTTGGTAGTAGTGTAGTTGGTTCGACAATATCAACGAGTGTCGCATCATCAAGTTATCCCACTGTTGACTTTCAAGCCCATCCAAAGTGTTACATGTAAATTTTAAATTATGGAGAAGGTGCTTTTGATTGTGAAATGTTTGTTTTGCTATATAGGTGTGAATTATTGTACCCGACGGTTGAAGAACCCGACGGGGCGCAAGCGTGACGCCAACCAATTACTTCACATTGGTTACACACGTATCCTGTTCACAAAATTGAACATCGACATACCTACAGTGGTGTCGAATAAGTCGATGGCTGCATGCACACATACACATGCATGCAAGATTATGCGCGTTTCTTATTTATATATACGTAACGCTCAAAGAGTCAAATCAAAGATTTAACTGGAGAGAAAAATAATGAATAATAAAATGAGAGAAAAGTATAAAATTGATAAAAGCGCTAGGAAAAGAGAGAGAATGTAATTTTGAGTTTAATAATAAATATATATAAATAATTTAACGAATATAAAGAAATGTTTAGTCAATATTGTTTAAAAATCATTGATTAGACATTGAAGGAAAAATAATTGTGATGTCAATAGTGCTTATATGTTATTTAAATGTACATCATTAATCGGTTAGAATATATAGAATCATATAATGGAGCAGGAGTTTTAATTTAAGTTTAGATTTTATTGAGATACCAGATGCGATGAAATGAAAAATAAATAAATAAAAAACATCAGAGCAGTATGATGACAACAAACATGATGAAAACACGTATTGTTTTTTTAACATATTATATAATACGACTGTAACTCAAAGATTGGAATGCACGAAAAAAAAAAAAATATATAAATAAATAATAATATTGAAATGAAAAATAATAACTACAAATATTATGTATGCATTATATTGGATAAAAAATCCAAAACAAATCAATACATTGACGATGTATAATAATAATAGTAGTGAATTATTGAATAAAATTCATTTATTTATCGCTCCACCAACTGTTTTCATGTATTTATACATATATATGTATATTTTTTTTTCTTTGTTTTTACCATTGCCATCATCCATATATTTTTTGCAATTTTGAAATTTTTTATCCCCTCTGAATAAAAAGAATACACAAACAAAACTATTATAATTGAATTTTATTCACAATGTTTATTGTTATATATTTGTATTTTTTCCCCCTTCCTACCGCTCAACAATTGGACAATTCATTAATGTATTTTTATTCTCCTCAGCTGACAATTGTTTACTATGAGGCTGGATGGAGAATTTGTGATATGATCCGACATTTAAAGACAAGAAAGTGATAGTGTTTATATATGTATTTGTGCTGACAATTAATCGTAAATATTACGAAATAAATTGCAAAACATTGCAGAATAATTATACACACACAAAATATTTGCCATTTACTCTTCTTTAATGTAAATAAACATAAGTAATATATGATAATAAATAATTGTATATGAGCTATATATGAATATTATGATTCTGGAGAGTTGAATGAATACAGTGCAACTTGTTTGGGATAAATGAAACAAGAAGATTGCAAAAAGAGTAATGAAGAATCAGACGTGCCGAGTAGGGAAGTGAAAACCGACATCCACAGGATAAGTGCAAGAGAGATAAGCAATAAAATGAGTGGGAGTGACGTTTGTTGGAAGGCTCCACCCACCGGACAGTGGTTCTCATATCCAAGTTCAATATGGAATATTATTTTATAATACACTAGTAGTAGAGTTAACGCACTTGTACTGTATGTATACTTATAGAAATTCAGTCTACTTGGAGTGTCACCAATGTCCTTCACTCTGGATAATTATTTATTATCCGTTTGTTTATCATACAATATTTTATTTTATTTGTATATCATTCGAGATAGGATTCACAGTCGATTCCACATACGGTGAGGTATAGAAAACAGAATTAGAACATGCAGACTATCGTGAATTAAGCGATCGTAAATGAGAAGAGTGTATAGAGTACATAAAAGACGACGAGATGAATAATGCGCGACAGATGGAAAGACTGGAGTGTCCCCGTGCCGGCAACCAATCGGATACGCACTCTTTTTTTCTTTTAATTTTCCCGTTGCGATTTCATATACATATTCAGATGGATTCTTTACACCGTGTCAATCAATCATTTAACGCTATCAATCGAAGGGAGTAAATGTAATTTTTCTGTCACATTATAAATTATATTTCACAACTTATTACGAGCTAACTCTATTGACAAAACAATCAGGTCATTTTTTTTTCCAGCAATGATATTCAGACGATGAGTAGAGCGAAGAGGATGACGAAGTGACACAGGACAGTTGTCATCAATTATAGTGAAGTAAGAATGCGTCTTTTTTTTTTTCAATCTTCCAGGATACCATGTGGTCAGAAATTTTTAAATTGCCTATATACTTATATGTATATATATATATCTGTATAAATAATATAAACTTATTTAATTCAAAAGCAGTTAAATAACTTGATATTAGGTATATTTATTAAGAATATTTTTCAAGATCAATTTAATATAAAATAATAACGTACTGCAGTAATATCGAATTTTTTTTTTCTTTTTTTTTATTGTTTGAATTCTCCTCAACTAATACGTTGCCATTTGAACTGGCCGTTTAGCACAAACAGGGCTTTCACTGTTCTCCCTGACACGGTGGTAGTGTCGCGGGCATAAAACCAAACATAAATAACATTGGCCCGAGCGAAATAACGTGAATGCTCGCGTGCGTGGAGTGAAGTTGCAGGCCACACATTCACTATGTACATATATCATATGGTTTACGGTTCAGGCAAAATGTTTGTTTGTCATAGGACCTAAGGATGTCATAACTCGCTTTACATATACATACATAGACGCTCAAGCATATATAACTAAACACGCTTACGATAATTGATATAAATTCTTAAACATTAGAAGAAAAAAAAAAAATTGAATGAATTCATTTTGTTAAATATGAAATAATAATGTCAGTAAAATTAATGATGAATAACTTCAAAGTGAATTGAGACAGTATGATGTAGAAACTATATGTATATATAATTAATTACTTTTTGTAAACGTTTAATATATATGTATATTAACAATGTACTTTCGCACGTCATCGCCTGTTTACTTATCATTTTATGTTACTTGGAATCATTATGAGTTAATGATGCATAAACGAATTCACCCGACACTTCATCCAAATTTGCTTTATCTTCTTACTTATTTCGTTTCATTTTAGTCGAGAACAAATGAAGAGAATATTATGTATCAAGCGCCCTGTGGACTCGCTACATCTCAAGAGATAGAAAGAGAGATAAAGAGGAAAGCGTATGCGTGTCGAAAGCGTGAAGCAATGACGCGGGCAATTTGTAGTCAGATGTCAACGATGCTATTTCTGTTTTCTGCTATATGAGCGGGCGGACACACAACTCAGACGTATACATATCGTCCATGGCTTTTCTACTTGTTCTTTTTTTTTTTTTTTCGTTTTTTTTTCTCCCCACGGGAGTATTCATATCCTCTTATTTCTTTCATTTTTCATGTGTGTATGCATGTGTCTTTATATTCGGTGTGTTTGAGTATTTTGTGATATATATTATGAGAAACGTCTGCATCACTTGTTGCCGACGGCGGCAGACCATGTTAAATATCCGTTAAATTTGCGGCAATAAAACTTTACAACTTCTGATGTTTCTATTTGATTGCAACAACGCTGGAACATGTAATGCACCAACCGAAAATTGCCTATAAAAAAAGAATATAACATACATGTAAGTAGGCTTGCTTAAATTTTATTTTAATTTAATGAGAAATTTTTAATATAATTCACTTGTTATAGAAACAATCACTATATTATATTTAATACTTATTGCTGTAATAATTGAATCAGTGCTTTAAACTGAACTGTACTATTTAATTGTTTTCAAACAGAGGTCCTGAGCGTAGTATTCAATAGAATTACTCCACACCGAGCGAAGAACTATACTAAAAAAGTGGACGTATTATTTTACTGATTTTAACTACAATTATTTCTCACCATAAGTAAAATATTTATTTCTGCATCATTGAACCTTGACAATGCAACTAAAATTTTACTTGTTGCAAGTATTTATTTTAGATTATGACAAGTAAGCCGTTAACTGATTTTATCAAGTAAATTTTTCACTTACTTTAAGTAAATTTTGGTTTACTCTAAGTAAAAGTTTACTTGCTATATGAAAAATTTTTACTTAAATACCGACAAAATCTTTTCATATCACTTTTTTTACTTGGATTCAGGAAAAAAATTCTGTCAATGCAAATGTGCCGGATTGATTGCGGAAATTATTGTTTAGGCACTAAAAATTTTTTTTTCGCTGATTGTTTTTTAAATAAAATTGATTAATTTGTTGCCAGTTCTTTGTCACAGCCTCTGCGTCATAGAGTTCTCTTCATTAAGAGCAGAATTATGACTTTCATAAAAAACATCTGAGCCATTTCGTAATGATCCTCTTTTATTATTTTGAAAAACTTTCGAATCATATCGTTGATTATTATGTTGAGAATGGTCATATTCATTAATTCATTACTTGACATGATGTACCTACATCAATACATATGATTGTCACGTTGTGACGCCACATTAAAATTGTATGATTCATACCTGTCTCATCCTGCAACATTTAACATTTGAGACGTGCAAGTATATACAGTTAAAATATGATGGTGAAGCAGCCGTAGCTTCTGATGATTAACTGACACGTGCCAAACAGCAATATAGGATCATATAAAGTGCTGACAACGGTCGGTCCACGCTGACATCGTACGCGTCGTTGCATGAACACAACACACATACACATCTCTTATTCATGTTTTTATCTCGTCTTTCTTTTTGCTAATTCTAGACTCCTATGTGAATAATATTAATCATTCATTCTATTACATTATTATCAAACAATAATTAATATCAGTATCATTCGATTGATAAATATATAATTGATACATAATAGATTAATATGTGCATTTAAAGATCGAATTTCATGTTGATGAGAATTGAGTTTGTAAATTGTGGGTTACACCTTTTTTTGCAAAACTATTGATTCATCTTGTTAACGGATATTATGTCTTGTGATCCATTTAAACGTTCATACACACAACTGTGTGTGTGTGTGTGTGTGTCATATTGCAGCGTCCGATAGCGTCTAAATGAGTCGTGTGAATTTTACCAGCTGCTAAAAACTAAGATATAGTATAAGAGGAAAATTTGACACCTTATCGAGGTGAGAAATGAGCAAAAAAAAAATGAAATCGAAATAGGGCGAATTGTTTACTTGGTATTTAATAAAGCATTATCAATATTATTTTGTCCTTGATGGTTGTTAATATGAAGGACAAAAAAAAACGAAAACAAAAAAATTGGAGAAAATAATGGATAAATAAAATTCATGAAAGAAACTAGGACCTAATATTTGTCGATATTTATTTATAATTCTATATTAACAATATTTTATTTTGTGTCACCTGCGAAATATTTTTGTTCATATTTATAATTGATGACATTAAAATCAGCTCACTTCATTTTTTGTTATTACTTCATTCAACGACGCACCTTTTTTTTATTTATTTATATTAATCGTTTCAATGCGCGCACACCGAAATAGAAAGTATACTTTTCTCTCATTTCATTGTTTATTTTCTGCTCTTCTCAATTACTTTTCATATTTATTTCTTCGCCATTAATACTTATACAAGTTGAAGAGATATTATGTATTGTTGTTGTTTATGACTCTGTTGTTGAGGGGAACAACTGTGAATTCCATATGTCGTTTAATCTTCATCACCCAGAAGATCTTCGTCCAGATTCACATCCTGCAACATTTTCAATACACACTGCAATATATATTTATTTATAAAATTGTGTAATTGAATGAAAAATAATAGATAGTTCAATAATCTCAGTTCATTTCGACGTTAATTAACACATTAATTAATATATATTCATTTCTTTCGTAAACATCAATAGCATAGAATATCATCATCCACTGTACCATGTAATTGATACAAATTGAATGCTAGTAATTATAATATTCACCAACTGTCCTCCCACTTACACCCATCAATCCATCCATCTATTCATCGATCCATTCATATACATACATGTGCACTCCGATATAGCGACTTGTGTTTCGCGAAGCCCTCCAAGCTGTTTATTCGTCAGCAGTCACGCTATATTTTGTTTACAGTTATGTTGCCATAACATACTAACTCCATGGTCGTTGAGGAGCGACAGTCTCTAACTTGGGGGTCTACGTTTTGTTACGCCTTGTCTCGAATTTTATTCCTTTTACTTTTCTCTTTTCTTCTTTCTTCTATTTCTTCATTTCATGTTTTCGTCGCAATATTACCAATTACATCAATGTTAACATGTGAATTAATATGGACCAGTATCGAATTATTGTTATTATCTATATATATATCAATTGGTTTATGTGTTAATCTTTCACTTGGTTGATTTGCCGGCAGGGCGAACCATAACAAGCCTCTACTCGTATTCCACTCGATTTTTTTTATGAAATTTGTATCGTAATGTTATAGTAACGAAAAAATCATATCGCATACAAAAATATCTCGAAAGATTTATTACAGGAAATATTTTTTAATGCAATAAGATGGATACTGAAGTAATATTGTAGTAGAAATAAGGTGATTCGTTATGGAGTTATGCTTTCATAGGGACATATTTTCCTATCTCATCAATATAATTTCAATGGCTGTACTTGTAAAACAGTGCTACTTCTACTACTATGTTCTATTGTATGATAGTTTTATGCGTAACAAACTTTTGTCACGAATTTTAGCAATATAATGGATAAAAATAATACAGTTGAAATGTGTGCGACCTGTCGGGGTATTCTCAATTTTTTAGTATCTTTATTCATTGCATCGTTGAGAATTCATAATTTAATCATAATAATCTGGGGAAACAACTCAAATGTAAATAAACAGTGGTAAAGAGACGTTGAGTAGTTGTGAATCTCTTTTACTTTATCCTCAAATCCCGTAGAAAATCATTCAATGAACACCTATGCAAAATTACACTTTAATTGTTTACACCGTTTGAGAGTTACGATTGAAATCATGAAAAATAACTAATATTTTATACAATAACTAAAAGAATTTACCAATATTAAAATGTGAAATGGCACTGCTGCCAGATTTTTTCAACGCATATACACGAAAAAACATGAATTGTTAGTTATAAACGTATTACAAGTTATAATATTCTAAAAATAGTTTTAGGATGAAAAAACATTATTGGATACATTTACGATCACTATCAATCACAAAAAAACACTTCATATCTTCATTAAAATTTCATTATTTGATATTGGCCGTCATTTTGGTTTATATTTACATACGATTTATTTTTAAAGTAGAGTATATAATGTAGTTTTTGTCTATTCTAACAAAACTATTAATGAAATTGAATACTGACCGTCGTATCAATATTTTCGTCTAATTCAATGTCCAAATCCAAATCCTCATCATCATCATCGATAGTTAATGGCCGCGCAGTACTACTTGGTGTCGTCAATTTTTCCGACATTAATGCTGTTGTGCGTGAGACTAATTGATCAATGTCCAGGTTTTGCAGTCGATTCGCCAAATGTTCAGTTGATTGCGATGCCGATTGATTATTTTCGTGTTTATCAGATTTTTCATCGAGTAAAAATGGATCGGGCTGTTCAGTAGCTAACATTTCCTCAAGCGGTTTTCTTTCAATATTTTGCTGAAATAAGAAATTTGAAACATGAAATATCAAGAAATAATTAAATGTATATGGATAAAAGTCTGGATTGCACGATCTCCATTTTATCCATAATAAGCGTGACCGCATGTAAACGTTTTACATTGTGCTTATGATCGGCGATAAAATTATTATTTAACGATGCTAGCAGTGCAAATGCAATTATTATTACATTTATAAGCGTAGATTGCAAACCGATTGTATTGGATAATGGATTAGTTTCGATATGATTCGCACTACATAAATATAATCAGTTTATTGTTACGCAATCACAATAAATATGAGGTGTGGGTGCAAATCTTTGTAGCTAAAAGCTAGAGAATTGCACATGTAAATACATTTTAATTTATGGTTTTTTTTCACTATTACTTTTATAAAAATTATTGGAATATACAAAAAATCATCATACCCTAACTGTTGGAAATGCCGTGGCAGGAATTCTCTTTTTATTATCATTTCTGATGAATTGCTCTACTTTGAGCGCCTCTCTGTATCCGGGAAATAAATTTTCATATTGATCAGGATCGGCCAAACTCTGTCCGGCTTTTTCACTAACTGTTGACAATTTTTCCTTCCACAATTTAACAACATATGAAATTTTACTTGGTATATAGGCACGTGCGAAAAATGCCGCTTCTGGAATTCTATCAGTTTTGATTAATATTTCAAGGCACTGATCAACATCGCCAAGCAAAAATTTCGATAAAAATGATATATTATTTTTGCCACTGTCATCAGCGGCTTCACCAAGTTTTTCAATCATTGTGGCATTGCCTGTGCTTGTGGCAAGTAGAAGCAAACCACCAAAATCTTGCGCTTGATGTAAACATTCTTGTGCCAAACGTAATTTGCCTTTTTGCGTTGCAAGTGATGCCAATTGACGCCATTTTTGTTGGCTATTTGCTTCAATTGCGAGTGCATGAGCTGTTGTAAGGTTGCCCAATGCCAATGCAAGTTCAAATCGATGTTCGGGATCTGTTGATACATCGAGCGCTTGCTTTTTAAATCCTTGCTTCTCCAAAAAGTGTGCAACACGTGTGCGATGTTCTTTTGGAACAGTTGGCAATACACGATCGGCCGTTTCGAAATCCTTTCTCATTACTGCCGTTTGATATTCCAATACAGATAAAAGTAATGAGTATGAAACAATAGCTAATTCTTTGTCACAAAGATAAAGGCGATTGTCTTTCGGTACATATCCAAGCAAATACATTGGGCGATCTAAATGTGATATTGTTACAACTTCACCGCCCACAAAATAATTTATTCGATTGACGCTGTTTGTATATATGAAGCAATCGCCCACCCATAAACCAGTTTTCACAACTTCACTCATTTCCGCAACCATCTGAAACATAATCAATCAATAAATTCAAATACAAGAACACATAAAAACAATAAATAAGTAAAACAAAAAAATGTAAAACTGCATTTCAGTTTATTACCTCGAATGCATCTTCGATGTCCTCGGAATTTTCGTTTGCATTCACGACAATATCACTATGATATTTAAGAATAAAATATTGATCTGTTGTCGCGAGCGCAATTAATGACGCATTTTCTGCCCAATAAACATGGGTTGGTTGAATATCAATTCGACGAATTAATTTAAGTGTGTCCCAATCAAAGAATGACAATCCTGATACGGATGAAACTCCCAATAAAAACCCGCCAAATATTCCATCAACTCCAAAGTCAGGTTTCAATGCTTTTTTCTCTTTGAAATTTTTGAATACTTTAACAACCGATGAACTTTCACGTACGGCATATTGACTGGAATCGGCAGCCCATACAAATTCTAATGCTTGACCAAATGCTTTATTTCTTAAGGCCATTGATGTGTAAATAATATATTCGCCATCGCCGCAAACAACGAGGAATCTTCCATTAGGATTGTGTTGAATTGTTTGTGGATAAATTTCACATGCGCCCATATCCTTCACCGCAAGAGGTAAACGTTCGCCGTCTTGTGCTTCCTCATCCAGTGCTTTAAGATTAACCTGTTGAATTTCACTGTGTCTAGCCCAAACTATTTTACCGCCCATCGAATCCATCGACACTGCGGGCTCCTCTCTACCAACTTTTATCATTACACTACCTTCATCATAACCAATTGCAACATTGTTTGAACCACGCATACTGGCAATAGTCCATACGCGTTCAAACCCATAATTCAATGATGATTCAAGTCGATATGTGCCAGCATGCCAAATTCTTACAGTTCCATCCTCGGAGCCAGTCAATACAATTGGTAATTCTGGATGGAAACAGACAGCTGAAATATTTTGCGTATGTCCCTCGAGTGTTTGGACACATGTTTTATTTTGATAGTCCCAAATTTTAACGTATCTGTCATCAGCACCAGATATCAAATAAGGTTTATCACCACCATGATAATAATCGACACAATTGACACCTTTCTCATGGCCCTCCAATGTAAAGTTAGCCGTGGATGATCCAAGTTGCCAAACTTTCACTGTTCTATCGAGTGATGCACTCGCAAATGTATTATTATCCTTTGGATTAAAAACAATTTGCATGACATAATGAGTATGGCCTTCGAACACCTGCTGTCCACGCCATGATTTTTCCCAATTCCACAATTTAATCAACATGTCATCTGTGAATCAAAAATATATGTTGAATTACTCAATTTTCTGATATACAACAATATAACAGAGTTTTTCATTAAAATTGAAGAGAATATGTACCACTGCTGGTGAGTATAAAAGGTTGTGTTGGATGTACTGCAATGCATCTGACATAATCACTGTGCGCTTCAAATGAATGTACTCGCTCCAATGTATTGTAATTGAATACTCTCACTTGCATATCATCTGACCCAGTAACAACCCAATTTTTACGTGGAACAAATTTTGCTGCTCTCACTGGCAAATCGCATACTTCAAATGTCTTCACTAATGTTTGTGACTCATGATTCCAGATGTTAACATTGCCTTGGTACAATGAGCACAACATCCATGGCTCAGTTGGATGAAGATCTACACTTTTTACTCTGTCTGACCTAGCGGTCAATTTACGTTTTATGTCCAACCTTAACGGCTAAAAAATCATATCAAAATTGGTTATATATATATTACAATACTGATTCATCCAATAACCTTATAAAATAGCCAGACAATACAAATTCCATCAAAATGTGCAAATACAAATACCATTCATGAATAATTTTATCTGAAATGTAATTTATTGATTTGAGTCAATTGATTGCAACTGTAATATTGTTGAATCAATCAATGAATTAGTAAATTTTGTAAATGATAAAATCATGTGTGTGGTTTGACGTGTACACCGACGCATTCGCGTCTATCGACAATTCAGGTTATACGTGTGTTTGCATAGTCAATAATATTTTAATGTAAGAAAATGATTATTGTTAATATTATACGTACCATTGTGTACGGTGTTTTAGATTTGATTTTTCCTTAAAATAAAACTCGTTAACGATTGATAAAAAAATCCGTCTCTTTATACAAATCTAAATAAGACAACCGCTGACATGAACTTAGGACGTGGCTGTTGGTTCGTAGAATATGAGAGTGGCGCGCGTATCGCAAATATCATTTTTCTCACATATTTTTATATATTTGAAAAAAAAAAAATGTCAATATTATATCTGGAAAAGTATATTAATTATTTAACCAAGATTGCTGTTGGTATAAGGATATAGTTTAATTCTATTTCAAGATTTCTATAACACTTGTATATATATATATATATATATATATATATATATATATATATATATAT
>CAJUYH010001414.1:0-13212 GCA_910591685.1 Galerucella tenella | reverse complement strand
TATATATATATATATATATATATATATATATATATATATATATATATTATATATAAGAGTCGTTTATTCTAGTATTTTCCGACACAAAATTAATAAACTGTCGATTGTAGTTGTTGTCGATAAAAATACACACATCCGTAATATTAGTCGATAATGAAGGGCGTAAGCTTTGTTATTTGGATAAATTCGCATTGATATACTTATATGATACATACAAAAGTGATGTATGCGCGTATCCATTTTGAATTTGTGTTAATAAACATTTCAATCGACTTTTATCTACATAGTTATTATAACAATAACAAAAGCTAATGTCATTGAAAAATATAAAAAATTTATCAACATTATTGACTAATCCTATCAGATATCTGGAAAAGTCCCCATATATATTGCTATATTTAGCAATTCAATAAGTATCAGTAGAGATCATAAAGAATCGCATTGTAAAAACCCGCTGTTAACAATTTGAAATAAATCAGATAAGAGATAAATATATTTTACTTCCGGGAATTGAATATCGTGTTTTATTGTTTTACCAAAATGACATTGCGTCCAGTGTATGCATATATGTTTTGCAATAAAGTTGACGATTCTGTTTTGTTGAAGAAAAAAAGCACGTCCACTTTGTTTTAACAATGTCGACAGCATTTCGAATAAAATTTCATTCTGTGATTTTCGAAGACATTAACATTCATTTGATCCAAGATGTCACACGTACTTGCATATCAATTTAAATGGCTCTCGCTGTTAATGTGGGTGGTAACATTATTCGAATTGGGTGTAACAAAAAATACGTATGAAAGCAATTCAATACAGAATTGTTCATTATTTAACAACAGCAATCGATATGATGGCGAAATTTGCGGAACGGACGGTATTACTTACGCAAACAAGCGTTATTTATGGTGTCTTAACATTCGTGATAAAAAAGACAGTGAGTGGCAATTTAAAGATTTAATAACATAAAAAAAAAATTAATGTAATTTAATCATTATAATATAGTATTAATATAATTAAAAAATTAATTTTATAGTTGCAACGGCACATCCTGGTTGCTGTTTGCCAGGTGAAAAACTCTGCCATCATAATTATATTTACTCTCCTGTTTGTGGATACGACGGCAAGACTTGGTCTAATTTACAATTGTTACGGTGTCACAATTACGTTTATAATACCAGTGAGTTTGATATGATGATAAATATAAATTTTAATTATTGATTTGTAGCATGAGTAAAAATATGACAGTTCAAATATTACAGCTATCGAAAGGAATTTCACCGGGAGTTGTGATCATATCTCGAATATCAATACGGATTCTTGTATTCAACATGGATTTAAGCACAGCGGTTTAAATCCAGTATGTGCTAGTAATGGCTTTACATATCAAAATGTTGACCAAGTTAAATGCCTGCGGAAAAACAATAATCCTGGTATGAAATATTATTTAATAATACTGTTATTAGTTGGAATTATCAATTGAGTTGTTCATTATTACCGTGCTATTTATTTATCATCAGATTTGCGTGTGTTATATGATGGCGCCTGTACTGTTCATAGAGTTCGTACTATATTAAAGAAGGTGGAAATAATTTGTGCAATATCCAAAACACGATATGAATGGAATCCTATATGTGGAACTGATGGTAAAACATATGCGAATCCCTTTCTCTATATCTGCAGGAAAGAAAAACGAAAAGAAGCCGGAAAAAGTGTGTTTGTGCCAAGAGATACATTAACAGAATTGTTTAAATAAAAGAATAATAATTTTCATTTTGTGAATTTATATTTACAGCACTTCATGTTGCGTTTCATGGTGAATGCGACTCGGCCGCTCATAAAGCTTGCATTCGTGCGGGTATAAAAATTGTGGCAAGAGACTCCGGCGAAACAATACAACCTATTAATCCACAAAAAAAAGATCTAGTTTGCGGTAATAATGGAATTACTTACGACACTATTCATCATCTTCATTGTCGGGCTAATCGTGACAAATGTAAGTTTTACTCCTCTTGCGTATCATACTAAATATAACACAATATAACCAAAAATTAATAATACAGTGAATATAATTTGCAAAATTAAATTTTTATCTATATTTCATTTAATTTTTTAATTTTCCACATTTTTCGCGTCTTCGAAATTGTACATAATTGACAATTTTCATCACAAGTTTTCTGTTGGCTAATATATTTTTCGAAAATAGATCTAATTCCATGTTCTCACTTTTGCATCACTGAAGAAAAAAATACTATTTTTTTTTCTTTCAATTTTTCCCATTGTCATTGTACTTATTAAAAATGAAACGGCCAAATATATTTTAAAAAGTAGAAAATAGAAATTCATAGTGTTATAGTAATACAATAATTGTATTTACTCATGTGCCAAATTCTACGATATGGTGTGAATACAAATTGCGGGATCAACAATAAAATAGATCATGAATAAATAACAAATTATTATTTATCCATAATCATTATTATTTATTTTTTTCATTTGTCTTTAATTTTAGATTTGAGTTTTAAGCGTACGGGACCCTGTCGCGGACCTAACGACAATCCGTGTGGCGTAGCATCATGTGAAACGTCATCTCCAATTTGTGCAAATAACGATGTGTCATACATCAGCATAGAAGCCATGTGGTGTGTGAATCGCCAGAATAATAGTGGTAATACGATTATCCTTTTGTCTATCTATTTATTGTACATGAAATTGAAATATGAAAATATAGGAAAGATGTGACGACGCAATTGAAAGATACATATATATAGATAGTCATTAGGGAAATTATTAGAGAAGAACCTTGAGTTAGATTGTAAATTGTGCTCTCAATTCGTTGCGAATAAATTCTTTTGGCTCATTAGCCCTGTTACTTTCTCGATTCACATACAAAAGTCGCGAGTAAAAGTAGGTTGCATTTGCGGGTAAAAGTCGCTCCTGTTGTGTCTAGAATATGATGATAATATAAAATGCATTTAGGTATATATATTTTTATACACCCGGATGATTGTTCTACTGTAAATGGTAAGAGTGAATAATGTCATGGTTTATTTAATTTTTCCTGATTGTAATTGTATTGAAGTGAGTTAAGTCACTGAAGCGGTTTCTACAATTGTTTGTTCAAAAAATTTATATCACAATTTCATTTTAAACAATTTATCAAATTAATTTTCATTTTGAAAAATGAACAATATTTTTCTGATATATTTTTTAATTTTATTCTCTTTGCTTTTTCTTTTTTTTTGTGATTGTGCAGCTTTATATCTTCGTAACGATGGGCCTTGTCTTCATGCTGAATAATTTACAATGTAAGTATTATAAAACAATAGAGGAGTTCTATTTTAATGTGAAGTATGTGTACAATTTTTTTTGTGTTCAACTTCCGCAGTGCGTTGTAAACATATAATATATACACATAGCCACAACGTATATAGAAGAGTTATGAGGATAGATGAATTTTCATGGATATTTTTTTGGTGATGGTGGCCATCAATTTACCATACAATGTGAGGAACGAAAAACAAAAAAACGACCTGCCAAGTAGTAGTTTATCTTCTTTTTCGGCACACACACACACACACATATATATATATAACATATATTTGTCAGTAGACTCAAGGATGATGGAAAAATTGAACCAGAACTCAAGATAATTATGTTATCATTCACATTATATCTTGGTGTGTAATAAAGGGACCCTAAAATTACAACTATGTTATTATTTAGTTATTCATATAGGCATATATATGTGTTATTTAACTATGTACAATATTTATAATTATTATTTATAAACATGAAAAAATAGAATAAACTTTTATATTTGAGCACGATTAAAATTTCAACACTTTTTATTGATGATGACAATGTTTACATTTACGTAGTATTGCGCAATTTTTTCGAATATTTTAAACGGTTTAATTAGCTCTATGGTTGCCACAAAACCTTTGATATGAGACTGGTAAACCTGAAATTGTTTATACCATATATATACATATATGAATGTGTGTTGTACATATATATATTTTCTCTCATGGTCGTGGCAAATTTATCTTTGACTCATAATATAATTGTGAGAATATTTTTTTATACATGCATATATACAAATACCATTTAAGGTGGAAGAAAGGAAATAAAAATAATAAACAGGATCTTCTTCACTTAGATGAAAGTATATGATACGAAATAATATAATACTCTGATAATTAATTGTGAAATGAAAAAAACAAATACGAACGTGCATTGAAATGACACAACTGATATTGAAATTGTTATGTTGATAAATCATGTGTCTGTGTTACAATCAAATCAAATTCAATCAATTCGATTCCATGGCATAAATATGAGCCAACTTTCGATTGTAAACTCGTACATATACGTATAAGTAATAATGGATGAAGACTGTATATGCATCTGCTCGTGACAAAATCGCAATAATATCTTATATAAACAGATAAATGAATACGTGCTTGAATCGATGATTTTAATCAATACAAATTGGTATTGATATTACCTAAAATTTATACAATTGAATTTCCCTGTTATATACATATATATCTACTTCTATATTTACATTATATGCATTTTTTTTATTTCACTCTTGTATGGTTTCAGCCATTGATGTCATAGATTGACGGTCAAGTTTATTCCCGTCACTTCATCAAAAGTAATATCATATATTTTAATTCTTAAAACAATTATTTGCGAAAGAAATTCTATGAAAATACTGCTATCAACATAATTGATAATCGCTTTTTGTTCGGTTATATTTATAATCATAAATATCTAATACACTACATTGAAAATGCGAAATAATAGAAACGAGTTTATAAATACACAATTTTCTGATATTGGTGTCAATTTTATTTACATATTTTTTTTCTTTCATTTCAGACAATGACTCTAAATACGTGTATGTACGCGCATCATTTATATATAACAAATATTGACCCCGTAATATAATAATAAAATACATTATTGACGTCAGCCAATTCGTTTCAAGAACAAAAACATTGGTGATAGTAATTAAACCTCGGTCTTTTATCCAATTTCAAAACGTAAACATTCAAGAGATTATATTGGTTATGGAAATTTTACTCAATAATGACAGCTACTCATCATTATAATATATCGATTAAAATAAACACAATTATATTTCTTCAGCGATTAATCATGAAACGTCGCGATGAGACAGACAGCGTGACATCTCATGAAATCCCTTGGATGCTAAATGATAGATATATATATATATATATATATATATATATATATATATGTATACATTTATCCATGTGTATATACTGTTCTACAATTATATTCGCTCAAGTAACCGTGACCCGATTGTGATGTGCGATTATAATGCTTTTACAGCGAAAAAATAAATAACACAGCAATAGTCATATTGCTTTCAACAGTTTGTCTTTTTTTTTCTTACTTTTAAGAAAGTGAATGGCATATTCACTTTGACATGCGATAAAATGATGACCACAGTTTAATTGAGATTAAAATGAATTGTCATCACATATTTCATTTTTATCGTTTACACGAATGTATACTTGAATATATTTATAAATAGATAATTGCGCGATTTGCTTTCTTCAAACACGACAAATAATAATTGAGCTGCGTTAATAGATGCAGTGGCTGTGCGATTAGATTGAACACAAACTAAAAGTTCATTATAAATAAATTGTAATTGAAATATAGTAATGATAAAGTTCAAAAGTATGAGAGTATTTCATTTATAATTAGTTTGATTGTATTCTTCATTTCTATCTCATGCTCGCTTCTTCATAGTCACTTCCAATACATTGATGACATGCAAAAGTGAACAATACACAATTAAAATCATTGAGTTTCAAACGTTATAATCGACAACGAAAAAAAAAAATATATATATATATGAATAAATAAAGACATTGTATTATTTATTTGAACTATTATGAAATAATTTGTTCATCTAATTCTTTCTGATAGAACTTGTATGGGTAATAATAAATTCATTATTTTATTGCATATTTAAAACGATCAGTACACATTTGGATTATTTACACGGCTTCTGTAAATATACTCCCATTTTTCACAGTATTCACTGCAGTTAAACATTTTTATGGATGTCACATCACCACGATTACTGTATCTACATAAATACATTTATATTGATGAGTGACATGTCATGGATTTTCATTTCACGGTAAGGTAATAATTCACAGTTCAACGAAATGAATTAAAAGGTCGTAGCTCTATCATGCTTATAAAGTTTAATGTTCCACAATTTTTATACGTATAATATAAATAAAATAAAAAAATTTGCATTGATCTTTCTAGAAATGAATTGATTATAAAGATTCGCGAATATTTATGCCAATAGAGTGAATAATATATGGCCCGGATTGATTAATATTCATCAAGGATTGGTTTCGGTTTTATCTTCATGATCACTTCCAAACGTGTCGCATCAATAAATTTTTTATGATTAACACTTATTTGAATTGATAGTTATTGAGCATTTTTTCACGTACTGCATATTGATAGGTGTAATTGACTGTCCCATTATCTACCATCACTATATGTTGATGGGTCATTTAAGCTCTATTCTGATAGGGTATATGATTTATATGGTAATTTGATTTAATTATTATCAGTGGTAAATATGCACACAATTTCAATTATAAAAGTTGCGAAATATTTTATTCACGAATTATAATTAAAAGTTGAGTAATTCTCATTGTTATTATGTTTATTGCTATGCAACAGGAAATCGGAAATGTTTTAGTGATCACTAATAATGTGTTAAGAATATAAATGATATATTATCATGAATTTATCAGTGATGTTAATTCTACAGTGAAGTAATAACGACAATGTACTGTCAAGTGGATTTAGAAAAATGACTGAGGGCTAAAGTTAGGAAAACCACTATTCAACAGTTCGAAATCAGGTAATCATGCAATTGCCATTAAAAATTATATTATCGAATGAAATTAATATACAATTTGCTATGAGTCTTCCTTATTGCAGCTTGATCTTAAATGATGATGATGATGATGATGATGATGATCATGATGATGATAAAACCACAGATCTAACTAATATTGAAATATATATAAATATATAAGTTTTAACAACAGGAAATATTCAATTATTCAAAGTATAGAAATCACAGTGGGAAGATTTAAATTATTGTATAGTGTCACGAATTATTTCATTGCTTAGAATCAAATAAATGTGACAATACATTTTATTGGCGAGGTGACTTGTCGTTAATGTACCAATGACCTCCCACACAGAATACATTGTACGAATATAAAACAGTCATTATACTAAGATACGTTTTCTTGTGTTTTATATCCTGTGTTTGGTTCATTGAGAATGATCTTCTATATGCGTCAGTATCATTGTTAACTCGAGGTCTCATGACATATACTTATTACATTAAAAACAATATATCCTTTAAGAAATTTCTATGCTAATAATTGTAAATGATTTATTCATTTTAATTTTTGCTGTTACTTCTACTTAAAATTAATGCGAAAAAAAAAAAAAACACGTGACCACGAATGAAAATGAAGATGTAATCTCTTCATTTTCATCATTGTACGTCACATTGCGCAGTTTACTTCTGGAGATGTGCAATATTTTCATGCACTTTCCAGTATTTATATGCTCCAACGATCCGACAATTTTCTCGGTGAGTAAACAGAAGAACTTTATGATGAAAAGTATACATATATATAAATATGATATTAATTCACACTGGTGTAATTTATATTTACAAGTGTAAATAAATTATAAGATTAATTTTTTTGTCATATATTTTTATCGCGCTTTTATCTTTTTTTTTTCTTTTTAACGAATTTGATACAGAAATTTGTATATATACTTCTTATTACAAATATGTTTGTCAGTTTTTTTCTGCTACTCTAAAACAAATATAGAATTTATATATATATATATAGAGATTTGATGTCTTCAATCAGGCCAATCGTAGAGTGATAATTTCAATCTTAAAATTTTTTTTTTTTGGGAATCAATTATAAATGTCGGAATAATACAGCTACAAGTATTCATTCATTATGGTGATGATTAACTGTCAATATTGTGATAATTTACAAGATAAGACATTTTCATGTACTTGAATTGCCTTGTGGATAGATGATTAGTTATCGTTGAGAGGATTAACTACAGTTTACTTACATTGCTTCGAAATTCTTGATTAAATTTTTGCATTTTTTTTTTACACTTTATTAAAATGAATAGATTTATAATTTTATATATATATATATATATATATATATGAATGACTGACTGTGTTATATTTGAAAGATATATATATATATATATATATGTTAAGAGTAAACATTACCGAGATTTCTCATTCATTAAATTATCAACGCGACAAATTATTGACCCTGAAAACAAAATTGTTGAATCATCATATATAATAATTTTCAAGTCGGAAAATACTTTTTCATTACTATCAGTGTGCCAGATTTCTCCATTTCCTACTTAGCTAAATTGCTTTTTCCTCTTTTTCTAAACACTATTACCATTTTAGCAAAAAATTAAAAAAAAAACAGAAAGAAATAATAAATAAAAAAAAATAAAGAAAATAAATATACCCTATCTAAAAATAGTTTATTGAATAGTTTATTGAATTGTTCTATACAATAATGGAAAGTTCAATGGTCCTTTTAAATTACGTAGCGCACGTCGTATTGAATTAAATTTTACAGCATCTCAATTACATTTCTCTCATTGAACATGATAGAAAGGTATGTGAAAGTGCGCACAATCATATGACAACAATTTTTCCATCTGGATAATATATATACCATGCGCATGTATGCTTGTGTACCTATACAATTGAGATAGTAGATATAAATAGAATTTTTTTGTATTGTCACCGGTGTATACAACACATCTGGACAATTGACTAATATATCCACCAGCTGTCCGCCAACAGCGAATTGATCGCACAATGTCGGCAATGTACGGAATAATTCGTGTTTGCCCGTGACCTAGGGCGACCCACATCGAAGCTCTATACTATTTCGAGAAGACGTCAGAAAGTATCCATGTTTCGTGTGAAATTGCTTGTTCATATTACAAAAAAAATACAAAAATAACCAAACGTAAATGATTCAACAAAAATTATGACATTGTCTATAATTAAACACTATATCCTTTTTTATAATTATTGACATCATAAACTTAAACTCATAAGATCACTTCAATTAAAAAAAATAAATTTCCAATTATTTATTTATCATTTTTATCAAAATTCGTGAAGAAAATTGATTATGACATCATCGACGATGTATAACAGTGAAATGGACGATCCATTGTCGTCGAAGGTATGTACATCATATTATGTGTGTCGCAGTATTTTGACGTGATGATCACCTTGACCTTGATAGAATTAGTGGAAAACACCGCCAAGTCGTTTTGGATATTCGTCAAAAGTGTAACATACAAAATTAAATTGAAAATATTTATTTATGTTTGAACAGTTTTACATTATTGCCAAGGATAATTGTCATTAGGTTTCAAGTATATATGTCACGTGTTTTCACAATTATTTTCGTAATAGCAAATATATGCGTGTACTATCAGGAATATTTAATATTTATTTTTATATGCATTACACTAAGTATAAATATTTAAGTACTGTTAATAAAAGTTCAAACGTATTAAACATTGTGGTGAAATTTTTTATCAATTTCGCGTTTATTGTTCTAGTAAATTGCAAATCAATCCGGACGTTTTTGATTATGAAATGAATAATGACATTTCGTCGTGTGTGATTCAATCCTAAACAATAATGATCATTTGTTCGTGGAACTTTTCTCTGTTGGAAAATGTAGATAAGAAAATTCTCTTCATTTTTTTTTCATTACGCGTTATATATGTATAGTAATACTTATCGTATTTGGTAAATTTGAACATATATGCATATGGATATGTATACATGTGCGTCTATACATGAGACTCTGAGACGTATAACGGAAGGCTGTACGCAGTTGTTATAGCAGAAGTAAAGTGAGAGCTACTTCTACATATAAAGGAGCGTTCGAGTTCGACAATCATTCAGTCTTCTTCCGACCACACTGTAACGATGTTTTATTTTTATATTTATTTTTTTTTTCTTGCTTAGTTATTTTGGAATTTTACAAATACGAAAACAATAAATAACAGATTATCGAAGCACAATAGACAAGTGTTTCTTTATTATCTACTGTATTTTTTTTTTTTTCTTCATTTCTTTGTTTCTATTTCTGAGCATTAAATTGTCAAGCACTGGTTTTGATTGCGACATATAAAATATACCTTGGATACGTGTAACGGTGAGTGATTTGGTGCTTTTGATCATTCATAAATTCAATGACAAAAAGTTAGAGTATAAAATTCAACGAAAAGTTAATTATTTATTAACAATTCATGAGTTATTATGAGGTAGATATCATGCCATAACATTTAGTACAATGACTGAACGATCAAACGTCCATGTTTGCTTTCAATTTTTATTATTTATTGTTATACTATATGGGATAAATTATTGGTCTTATCAATAATTGAACTATAAGCAAAATAAAATGAATGATTGTCATTTGGTTAGAAATGAAAGAATGAAATGATGATGCAGATCCAATAACACGACATGTTATCGTACTATTTTTGATATACCAATTGGCAGCGAATGTTCTGAATGTACAAACTATGAAAGCATGAACGGGACGTTATTTTAATTTCAGATAGCGCAATTCGTCCAAGTGCAATCGAATCCATTAAATATGGAGCAGGGAACTATATCAATTGTGACACCAAATAACGTTACGGAAAATGCAAATGGAAAAGCCAAAGGAACGATAACACTGCCGACAGCAGCAAGAATAACCAATGCGGCAAGAATTAAAGCACCACGTAAGTTAATAATATATTTATTTATATAAAAATTTTGCGTGTTTGATAGCAATAATGTGTAATAGGTAAATTTAAATAATGAGGTAGGCGGTATAGAATTGAAAGATATTTCTGCATATATGTTAATGATCGAAAGTCATCATCAATGTAGATACGACCACATTTTAACGGTCTTACTCAAGAATCACGTGGTAGATACATTCGCAAACGACATATGAGGAAGAAGTGGAATCGTAAGATATACGATTTGCTCGATTGCAGAATATAAATCGCGACCATCATTTATATAGTTGGATTCAACTGGAAAGTTAGAAATGTCAAGGAAGTAGGTGCGTGAACTCACGGTCGTTGACATTATTACAATGTTAATGAGAATCACCCAAATTATTTTATAATCACATAATTATACGTAATAATTTTAGCAATAATTGAATAAATGCGTTTTATTGCTGTGCGGTATCATAACGTCAATTATACGACTATTTATAAGCTAACAATGTCATATATACAGTGATTAGATATTGTATGCGATTGAATTAGGGTTAATAATCATTTGAAATGTATTTGAGTCATGTCATATTTAATATGAGATGAAATTGTCACAGGCGATGTTTCATTATCTTGATTGAATGATTCCATTTTAATTTAGATTTTACATTTGTACAAAGATTTAGTATTTGCACTCGTTCAATTCATATTGCAATGATATTTATTTATTTACATATATAGTTTAATATATGTGGCGAATGTCATGGTCGGCTCTTTGCACAATCGACCAACTCGCGTTTCTTCATATCCGTTTTTGATATTGATCCGTCGGATGTTGCGCACCATTTACTACCATCTTGTATCAAATATATATATATATATATATATGTTTATAGTCAATTGTATGTGCATTCAATTGTTGTGTTTTTTCATTATCTTTTTGATATAGAGAAAGTGCGTGGAAAAAAAAAATACATTGAATGAGACACACATATATACATTGTCAAATTTATCTATGCCGACAAAATTAAGAAAATTCCACACATCCGGTTTACATTTTGCTTTTGTTTCGCTATATATTAATTACATTTAATGAAAGTAGATTTCCCAAAGATATTGTGCACATATAGATTCACGATTTGATTGTTCTTCAACGGAGTAATTCGCCACAAAATATAATCCTAGTGTTTGTTTTAAAATTTTGTCTATGTTATAGAAAGAAAATGAAACAAGAAAGTCCCACGTAATTGACCAATTTATAATGTTGGAAAACAATTTTACCTTTTATTGTATCCTACCATTTATAGCAAGACATTAAAGAAATAGTATATTTTGATGCAATGCGCCACTTTATTTGAACATTTATTTCTCTTTTTTTTCTTGTTGCTGTTTTTTTTTTGTTTTCAATTTTATTATCGCGTTTCGTATTATTCACTATATATGCATGACAATGCTTTCTATTATTGTAGCGTATAATAATTCAGGTTGAACAAGTTTTGTTGATGTATTCATATATATATATATCATATAAAACTTATGTCTTTGAGAAAAGAATGGATAGTTTGCAATTTGTAAACTTAATCACCGTGTAGCCAAATTATTTCGTAACAAATAGTACATTTGCCACAAAATTATATGTTTCGCCTTTATTATTTTCCCTCTTCTCAAAAGTTATTGTACATTTCTATTAATCATTAACTTGTGTCTTTCATTTTTTTTTTCTTCATTATTATTTATTTTTTCATTGTTTTATTCTTTCTTCTGTTATTATACCACACTATTAGCGATGTTAACAATTTGTTCTTTCATTTTATTATAATTTCATGAATTTTCTATTCACATATTCCGGCATACAAGAAGAAAATATGACGGTCAGTTGAATAATTATATTTCAAGTCATTAAAATATGTAGACTAAGTGTCAAGATGATTTTACGCTCAAAATAAATAATCATAATGAATTAAAACTGATATTTTTTAGATTTAAATTGCATAATTATGATTTTGAACAGAGAAAATATATCTTAATTTAACTGTTTGTCCTACAGAAATATGTGGGACTCTTGATGAGGTATTCGGGCCAAAATTAACTATTACAAGCCAGGCCTGTGATAAATCAGCCGGGCCAAATGTAAACATCACATACCTATCTAAAGTTTAATATTCGAAATTTTACAAGAGCATTAATCAAAAAAGTAATTCATCGAATGAAAAAGAAACATATAACTAAATGGAAATGCCGCGAGAGGTTTTGTCTAGTTAATTGAGTTAATTCATTATCAAATTATTGTCTTTATTATTTTTTTTT